>WAAE01016561.1:0-44804 GCA_013400495.1 Nicator chloris
AATATTAAAATATTTAATATTTAGTTTAATAATTTAATATATTAATAAGCAAGGAGCTGCTCTTTAGAGGTGCCTAGCTATGGCTGCAAACCACCCACCTTGCAAACTCAGCCTGTCTCTGTCTCTTGTCCCAGAGCTGCCATCAGCACCAGCCTGCCAGAGGGAGGCCAGGAGGGCTGCTTCAGACACAGCAGGAACACTTCCTTGCTTTGCTAAGGGCTCCTGTACATTTTGTCATGCTTTCAGCCAGGAAAGAGCTGTCTGGTTTGAATTTTGCAGAACCAGAAGCCACTTCCTGACTGGTTGATGGGTGGAGATGCACACAGAGGTAAATAGCAGGACGGCCAAAGGAGCCAGGCTCCAGGTCAGGCACATCTCACACACAGACACCACAAGGCATGAGCCCCGTGGAGTTTCCCTTCAGATCAGCTGGAATCTCACCCTGAAAGCCACAGAGGAGACAACAGGGAAACACTCTGTCCACCCTCTGATTGCACAAAGTCACAGGGTTCAGTTCACTGGGTGGAAAGCAGAACTCAAACTCCCATAAAGTCAGAAAAACCATGACTGGATTACAGGAGTCCGTGGGAAGCCCCAGGGAGAGGCAAGTGGCCAGCAATCAATGGGGTGTCCATGGTTCTGGAGAAGGATGGATGCTCTCCCATAGCAAGGAGCAGTGGGGGCAGATGACTGCTGATGGATTGCCTGGCTGAGTTACCCTGGGTGCAGGTCCCATCCCTGTTTGCCTGAGCTTTACCCTGTGGGCACTCACCAGCTCCCCAGCAGCAGGGCATCCACAAGGCAGAAAAAATGAACTCCAGGTGCTGAGACTCAGAAATGCAACAGCAAAACACTGCCAAGGTGGGGAGTTCAGCCCTCCTCAGCATCAAGCCAGAGACATCTTTGCTTCAGACATAAGATTAAGATCAATTTTCCCAGTAGGAATTTCCAGTTCCCAGCTGAGTGCACAGTCCTGGTGCTATAATTAAACATCTGCTGCTTTCTCCATCATATTTGCCTGGTTCTAGCCCTCCTCACTGCCTGCTGCTATTTGCAAGGATCAGCCCTCCCTGCTCTGATTTCCAAGGTAACAATACAGTCCTTATCCCCCCTCTGGCCTCTGAAGGCTCATTCATTTCTTTCCAAGGTCTACAACTACCAACCTTGCTTTGCCCATTGGTGGATGATCAGAAAAAAGAAGAAATGAAAAAAATCCATTGTTAACCACCTAAAACTTCCTGCTTTTTCTTAATCAAAGCTGAGGGGAAGTGGCTTGTTCCCACTGAGTGATGCCTCAGCTAAAGGAAGTCAATCCGTGAGTGGGGAGGGCAGGGCTGTAGCTGGCTCTTCCCAGTCTGGAGGGGATTTTTTCCAAACAAAGAGGCAGAACTGGCATCTCCCAGCCTGGAACAGGGAAAGGGAGGATGGGATGAGGCTGAGCTTGGCCTAAGGGCCTCACTTAGAGAGCAGGAGTCTGCTGGATTCCAGCAAAAACACAATTCAAGTGCTCACACACTTCTGGAAATGCCCAGGAAGATGAGGGCCAGCAGCTGCTGGAAAGCCTAAGCCTGGAGAAGCAAAGCCAGGCTGGAAAATCCCCCAGCCACGCTGCAGACCCTGGAACAGTCCCTCCCTGGCTGCTGCATAGCTTGGGAGAAGCCACTAGGGACCAGAGTGAGGAGGAGGCAGAGGAAGAAGGCATCCATCAGCCCTACCCACAAGGTGTGAGTCACAGTGCAGCTCCTGTAGCACAGCAAGGAAAAATACCCAGCCCAGCAGCTCCTGGAGAGCAGAGCCCAGCTCTGCCAGCTGATGCCCAGAAGAGCCAGATCTGGCTGCTGGAGCAGGCACAGGCACCAAGAGCCTGGGTTCATTCAAGCTCTTGCAGCATCCAGCCAAAATACATTTCAGAGGCTTGCTCGCTATCTCAACAGATTTTGGGTCATTCTTCTTCCAGCCAAGATGGTTTAAAGGGAGGAAAAAACCAGAATAAAACAACCTAAGTGCTAGCATGATGAGCAGGTCTTACATGGCTCTGGGGGCCTCTGATCCCCTCATAGTTCAGCCATAAAGACCAAGCTCCACATCCAGCCCGAGTCATTCAGAGCAGCCTCACAGCAAGAACAGGGCATTGCCCACCACCCCTACAGCAAGCCCCAGTCCCATGGCAGGATTGCTGCTGTGGTCACCAGCTCCATGCTGGACAGGCAGCACAGGAAGGCACTGGCAGCTGCGAAGGCACACGGGGCCCACGGGCTGAGAGCATGGCAGGAATCCCTCCCTGCAGCTGCAGCAGCCCAGGCACAGCGTGTGTCAGCTGGCTGCAAAGCGTGAGCACAGGCTTAAGCAATTAACAAAGCTTCTTTCTAGGACTTTAGCTCTTCATGGGTCTAAGCCTGTAAGGTGCTTGGGGTGCATGCTGAGCATCCTCAGCTCCCACCATGGGCAACCAGTGAAGGTGCCTGGTGTTTCCAGGCAGCTCTGGGGACGTGGCTGTCTGCACACAGACCACGCTGCCTTGAAAGAGCCGAGGCTCCAAACACGGCTTCTGCAAGGTCTGGAAAAGACAGAGCAGGAAGGAAACAGAGATGAGAGCCCAGGGCTTTCGCTGACCACCAGCGGCTTCCCCTCCTATTGCTAACAGGTCCTGGACTCGCAAAGCACTGGAAGTGCTCAGCCCTCCTGGCTGCTCACAGTGTGAGCGGTGCACACTCTGGAACAGCCATTTGCTGTGTTTTGACTGATCTTCCCACCTGAGGAACTCGGAGCACTTTGCAGAGACTGCTGCACTCCCACGGAGCAGCTGAAGCACAGCTGCAGGCGGCTGTTTTCTCAAAGCACACAGCTTCTGCTCTGCACCCCCGCACACAGCTCCACCGAGTATTACTCAGTACAGAATTTGGCCTGGAGTACTTCCCCTGACAGGGCTCCCCAGCCAAATTTACCCTCCAAGACATAGCACCAAAGAAAATACCCTCTTTACTTCCTCTGGTGTAGTAAGTACAGTGCATGTACTGCCAGGCTCATAGCTTAGCATTGAATATCCCCAAATTCCCCTCACTTTACCCCTGGAATCCTCCTTAGGTTGTGGGCAGTAGGAAAGCCAACTACAATCTGAACAGCAACTTGCTGCCTGTACTTGTCACTGGAAATTCAGTTAATTCCATTCAACAGGATAAGCCACACTCAGGAGAGGTGGGTGGGAGAAAAGCTAGCTTAACACTCTGCTTTTTAAAATCTGCAGATACCAGCTACACTACAACTGGCTATGCTTTGAATGAATGCTACAGAATAAGCCCACCAAATGCTTTACAAAATTACACATTACACACAAAACCGTGGGCATACATCATCCCACTCCTTCTACTGCTTCTGACCACAAATACACTCATTTCTGAAAAAATGGAAGGAGGCAGAGAGCGGGCAGTTGGCTGTAATACACCTTCTGAATGTGGACATCAGCTGAAAGCACTGGGAACACACACTGGACCGACTGGACCAGAGCTACACTGAGTGGCCTGGCACTGCAGATGATAGGTTTTCCCTGGGAAGGGACGCGGCTTGCAGGGACTTTGAACAAAAATAATGGAAGAGGGAAAAAACGTGTCAGGGGAACCATTCAGCTGAGATAAGCTACAAAAGATAAACAACATTACAGTCCCATTTTCTCCATCACTTCGGCACACGCTACCTCTCCAGCCTGCCCCCGAGCCAGCTGGGATCCACAGCGCTCTGCAACAGGTCATGGCCCCGAACTCCCCGCGAGGGGCTGCCACCCCTCGGACCCCACATGCCCAGAGGTGCCCCAGGAAGCCGTGGCCGAGCAAGACGCTGTGAACACACATCACCCGAACCACCGCCAGCGCTGGGCACCGCATCGCATCGCCCCGCCCGGACGCGGCACCGGCGTGCCCATAACGGTGCGGCTGTCCCCGGCGCTGCTGAGCCCTCACCTTTTTCAGGAAGGCCATCCGCGGGCGGTAGCGCTGGCCCTGGTCGAGCCGTGTGACGGTCATGGTGGCGGTGCAGAACGGTGCGCAGCTCTGCGGAACGGAGCGCCGAGCAGCCCCGGCCGGACTCACCTGGCTGCGGACACCGACACCCGCCGGGGGCGGCGCCACCGCTGCGCGCCGCAGCCAATCAGCACCCGCCGCCCCGCGCTCATTTGCATGAAGGCGGGGGGCGACCGCCTGGGGGCGCTCGTGGGAGTGCGCGGACGGGACGGGACGGGACGGGACGGGACGGGACGGGACGGGACGGGACGGGACGGGACGGGACGGGACGGGACGGGACGGGACGGGACGGGACGGGACGGGACGGGACGGGACGGGACGGGACGGGACGGGACGGGACGGGACGGGACGGGACGGGACGGGACGGGACGGGACGGGACGGGACGGGACGGGACGGGACGGGACGGGACGGGACGGGACGGGACGGGACGGGACGGGACGGGACGGGACGGGACGGGACGGGACGGGACGGGACGGGACGGGACGGGACGGGACGGGACGGGACGGGACGGGACGGGACGGGACGGGACGGGACGGGACGGGACGGGACGGGACGGGACGGGACGGGACGGGACGGGACGGCATGGCATGGCATGGCCAGGGTCTCAGGCCTGGGTTTGGAGCAGGCACAGAAACCGATGGAGGCTGATCGTCCGTGAAGGGTGATGCGGTGCCCGGGGCAGCACTTCAGGGGGTGATCTGTGGTCACAGCATCCTGCTCAGCCATGGCTCCCCAGGGTGTGTAGGGTCCAAGGAAAGACGGCCCCATCCCCCAGAGTTTTGGGTCATGACCCATTGCAGAGCCCTGTAGATCCCAGCTGGCTCTGGGGGTCAAGCTAGGGGGGCGCAGCATGTGTTGATGGAGAAAATAAAGGCATAAGATCATTCTGGAATTTGTGAAGTCACGTAAAACAAGCTAAGGCCAAGGTGTTGTGACTGAGTGTTGTGCCTGTGTGAGGGCTGAGCAGTGCTTTGGGCATCTGCTCCTTGAGTGCCACCAGCTTTGGACACCTCAGCTGCAGATGCAGGAGCCAGATGGGCAGCTTGGGGAGTTGGTGGCTTTTTCACAAGGGGAAATTGTGATGAAGAGTGACCAGAGCAAGACCATGTGGTTAAGGTGCTTCCTCACAGTGGAATTGCCTCATGCCATGGGGTGGGAGGGTAACAGTACCTGACTGGCAGCACTGGAAACCAAGAGCTCCAGCAAGATTTTGCCTGATTCCTCCAGAAAGTGGCAGAATTTCCTCTGCTGCCCAGAGCTCAGCTGCCAGCACAACTGGGTAGGAGGAGAGGCTGAGATTCACTCACACAGAATCTGATTGTGCCAGGGCTTGGATGACGCATTCCCAGGAATTCTTGCCAGCCAAAAGGCAGTGCCCTTTGTGTGAGTACCTTCCTGCACAACACAGAGAACACACACACGGGAGTGTGTGCTCACAGCTGTGTGTGCCTGCAGTGTCACCTGTACCCATCCTGAGTAGGCACTCACACCACTCTCTCCATGAGCTGATCCCACCCAACACTTGGCATTCTCCCTGTGTGCCCAGGACACGCAGGAACAGATTGTACAGGCACATTTATACCCCCAGCCCTGTGTACATCACACACTTCACATCCGTGTTGCCGTGGCACATGGGGAGCACCCATGCTCCCCACAAGTGTGCAGCTGTTTCTCAGGGCAGTGCCTTCCCCACCAGGGTGTTTGTGACTGCTCTGGATTTAGGATCTGTGGTTCTCACACTTGAGGGGAGCAGGCTGGCTCTGAGTTGTGAGCAGAGCTTTCTCCATGAACAGTAATGACCTGAAGGCACAGGCTGCTTTCCCAACTGCTTTTCTGCCCTCCTGGAAGTGTTTTATCTTTAGCTCTGCTCTTTCATAGCACCCAGACAAGCCAGTGCTGTGGAAGGCCTTTCCCCTGGGTCTGCTCAGCCATTCCCATGTGGAATTCCCCTGTAAGTCACGGCAGCTGCTGGATCAGACACTGCTCCACGGAGATGAGGAGCAACCTCTGTCATTCCACACTGGTATCCAAGTTATCCTGCCTCATGCTTCAAGGCATCAGCTGACAGCCTAAAGGAGCAGGAGGAGAGTTCCTCATGTTTGCAGTGTCTCGTAATTCCGGGTCTGAGGTGCTGTTTGTTTCTGCCAAACCAAGCTCAGATCCTGGTGGCCCTCTGAAAGGCCAAGGGTGACAAACTCCAGTAGCACAGATGGTCCTGGAGGCCAAAAGGCGGGAGAAATGGAGTTCAGAGGGGAATTAGGAAGCAAGCGAAAAGACAGCAGAGGCATGCAGGCATTTTGATGATGCTAGTGAATAAAAGTGCTTCCATCTCTGAGAGAGACAGATACTGGCAGGAGTACATGCAAGAAATTCTTTAGGGCATAATATCAGAGTAAGGAGCACATAAAAACATGTAGCTCATTTTCTTGGTTTGGTAGGCAATAATCTACCATGGTGCCTCTGAACCATTTGCAGTTTAAAACCAAACAACTTGGTCTGCTTCATAAGTGGTGCTAAAAGCACACTGGCCTAAGGATCAATTACCAACAACTTCCCATGCCCTGCATACTTAAAGGAATAAAAATTGTCATTTCATCCCAAAATACTGACTTTAACAGTTCCACTGAGGAATGTACGTGTCTTATTCACGAGTAACATTTGAAATCTGGGTCTTCAAGTGAGTTCAAAAATAAAATGCAGGAGATCCAGGTGAAATACCTCTGAGAAGCTCATGCTGAGGTGTGAGGTCTTCAGCCTCGCTGAGCTCCAAAGATTCTGATAATTTTAAATCCTTCCGATCCCCCAAACACCCCCTCACAGGTCAGGCGTGGGTTTTTTTCTATTTCTAGTCTTCTCTGACAAGCTATGATGAAGCTTATGGATATTCCTCTATTATAAAACTACTTTGTGTAATTTCCACAAGATGTCCAAGGTAAATTCAGCTTTGTTAACATCTGTGAGTGACCCACAGCAGCAAACACACAGTCAGAGATGAGCTGAGATTTCACCTGTGCCCAGGTGAACCACCCCAGCAGTTAATGCTCTTGGGCAGATCTGCCACATGAAGCACGAGGCATTTAAATCAGATTATAGAGGCTTGTCTAGGGCAGACACTCCTGGGCCTCTAATCATGAAACCTACAATTGTGGAAAGCAAAGAATTCTCCAGTCTTTGACACAGCCTGGCTGGCTGGTGTGTGAATTTGTTGGTCAAGAAAACAAGGGACTTGAACAGCGAGAAGAGTGATGGAGAGCATCAGCAGCAGCCATGCAGGCTCCCTTCAGATTTCTGAATCCCCATGTTCATCCTGGCCTTTCTGTGTCCCAGATAATGCAGAAAGACATTTTCTGGGGAGTCCCCTTTACCTCCTGTTTTGTGTGGTAAATGCAGTGGTATTTATGTAGCTTCAAGTCTCCATGGGTGTTCTACCCCACATAGGGGGTAAATGATGCTCTAGTGGAAATACACTTATGGTCACCATATCACATCACAGGGCAATGGTGAGTGTCCATGGGCTCTCCAGAGCCCACAGATCCCTGCCAGCCTCTCACACAGAGTGTGTCCAGGCTGGGGGAAGTTCTGCTGAAAGCTGGATTTTATCATTCTGGTCTCCTTGTCAAGCCCCACAAGCTGCGATTGTTCTCAACAAACCCACTCTCAATTCTCCAGGGTCGCTCTTGTGGAAAGCACTGCCAAGGGAATCCCCCCCCTTTTCTTTAAAAGGTCACATTTCCTCCGTGGTTGCCCCTTCTTCACACATCAGAAAGTTGAATCATCCAACACAAAAGGCTGTGGTGAGTAAGCTACCTTTCTATGTAAGGAAGCTGGGGACAGCCCTGAGGGGAAGGAAGGAGTAACGTAAATGAAGCAAGTGGCAAGTGGTGGCTCCGTTTCAGCACAGCGTTCCTTCCAGGAAGATTTCAAAGCAGTTTACAAAAAAAATAAATTGTGCAAACTGTGTCATAGAGAGAGACGTGACTTAAGCTCAGGTTTGCCAGCAAGGCAACGGTTAAAGGAATATCTCCAGAGTCCATTGTCCTGCCTGGTGGGGCACAAGCACTCCAAATGAGAGGCTTCCTTAGCAGCCTCATGGGAAGGGCTGCGAGCGCAAATGGGCAGCATTTGTTTCCCGTCATTCCTGGGCTTTCCAGGAAAGCTAAGGAAAGAAGTGGCAAAGAGGAAGGAAAAAAGCCAAGCAGAGAAAGACCTTATGCACCCTGCCTTAGAGATGAAGCTTGGCTGCTGGGGTGGGAGGATGCAGCTGGCCTCACACCTGACCTGGATGATGCTGAGCCCTCTCCAGGGAACATCGTCACGCAGGGCAGGAACAGCCCCTCCTGCAGTGCCGCACGCTGAGGGCCAGCCTGCTGTGCCAGGACACAGGGAATGGAGTGCCCGGGGGTTTTGGAGAGCTCCCCACAGGGAGGGGAGAGGAATGGGGAGATCAAGGACACCCCAACACTTAACTGACTTGATTGTAGAAACTCAGGAGTCCTCTGCAGCTAGGGAGGTGACAGTTGAGTCAAATACCTTAAAACTTAGTTTTAAAACTTAGACCAGAGCTCAGGAATGACTGGCTTCCACATTTGCACCAATAGCACCAGGACGTGCTCTTTGTATTAATTTTATACCACATCCTGTTCTCCTACGAGAAATTCTTTTTTGGTTTTTTTGTTGTTGTTGGTAAGGCCCCATGAAGTAATTCCCATGCAGTTTATCTCCATGTGGGACCAAGCTAAGGTGAGAACATTGATACCCATTTCAGATTTTGAAGGTCCTTCCAGTTGGGGCCAAGTGACATTTCCTAGTTCTAAACTCACCGTGCAGTTTCCACATTTATTTCTTCCTTTTCCTAAGTTATGATTAATGTGGGGAAAAAAAAAAGCAGAAACAGATTGAGAGGAAAACCCAGCAGATATCAAAGACTAGGAGACGTAAGGAGAGACAAATGTTTAATTCAATCTTTGCACTACGATGGTGTACTCATGGTAAAGTTAATTTATTAAACAAATGATTAAAGGAACAGCTGTGCTTAGAGCTGGGTTGAATGAAGTGTGGGATTTTCAGTCCTTAGGATTTTCAGTCCTTACAGGTCCCTCAGCCTATGAGCTGTTCTAGCCTTCACATGAAGGGTTGCCATTGAAAATCATGTCTTTGCTCCTTTTCCCTCAGTATCAGATAAAGAGTCCCACTCTCTTTTGCTCATTGTACAGCCTCGTGAGAGGTCAGACCTAGGCTGTTTGCTCAGCTTGGTGCTGCAGCCGTGCAGTACCGGGAAGCTCTTCTCAGCCAGGCAGAGAGGAAGGACGTGCCAATTTTTCAGTGTTTTAACAAAACGACTCTCTTTTGAGAACAAAACCTGCTTAGCTGGCAAGCACCATCCTGCCCCTCTGACCGAGGGCTGACCTCCCCAGGCCGCTTGCCCAGCAGCCTCCCTGCAGCCACGGGGGCAGCTGAGCCAGGGGCTTGTTCCCATGGAACCCCAGAATCCCAGATTTGTTAAGGTTGGAAGGGACCTCCTGAGATCATCCAGCCCAACCCCCCTGCCTAAGCAGCGTCATCCAGAGCAGGTGACACAGGAACAGGTGCAGGTGTGTTTGGAATGTCTTCAAAGAGGGAGGGTCCACAATCTCCCTGGGCAGCTGTTCCAGGGCTCTGCCCCCTCCATGGAAAGAAGTTCTTCCTCATGTTGAGGTGGAGCTTCTCGTGTTTTAGTTTATGGCCATTGCTCCTCATCCTGTCACAGGGTGCCACTGAAGAGTCTGGGACCATCCTCTTGGCACTCACCTTGGAGATATTTATACCCATTAATGAGATCTCTCAGTCTTCTCAACTAAACATACCCATGAGAAGACAGGGACAGGGACCTCCAGGAGTGGTGTCAATTCCTGTGTCCAGTTCTGGGCCCTGCCGTTCAGGAAGAAGGTTGAAGGGCTGGAGCATGTCTAGAGAAGGGAATGGAGCTGGGAAGGGGCTGGAGCACCAGGAGCTGCTGCGGGAACTCTGAGGGCTCAGCCTGGAGAAAAGAAGGTTCAGGGGGGACCTTCTCACTCTATAACCCTCAACAGAGGGTGCAGCCATGTGGAGGTCAGGCTCTGCTCCCAGGGAACAAGGGATAGCACAAGAGGGAACGATCTTAAGCTGCTCCAAGGGAGGTTGGGGTTGGATTATGGAAAATTGCTTCATAGAAAGGGTAATTAGACATTGCAATGGACTGCCCAGAGATGTGCTGGAGACTCCCTGGAGGTGCCTAAGCAAAGACTAGATATGCCAATTAGTGTCACGGTCCAGTTGACCAGGAGGTCACAGATCAGTCACAGACTGAGCCGGATCTCAGAGATCTTTTCCAACCTAATTGATTTTGTGTTTCTATGATTTAGTCTCTTCTGCCCTGCCTATAGTGAGAGGACTGCTCGATGTGGCCTCAAGATGAGACATGGGAGAGGCAGATTAGAGATCAGGAAAAAAAGTCACTGTCAGGGTGGTCTGGCGTTGGAAGGGCCTGCCCATGAAGGTGGTGGAGTCACCATCCCTGAAGGTGTTCGAGAAACATCTGGACCTGGTGCTGGGTGATGTGGTTTTGTGGTTACAGTGGCAGTGCTGGGTGGATGGTTGGACTTGATCTTAAAGGTCTCTTCCAAATGTTAATGACTCCATGAAGTCATCTCCACCTTAACTTTATTTTCCATTACAAAGCACGTAAAAATTATGATCATGTGCATCTATAAACCTTTAACTCCATTACATAGCAGCGCCTTGTGCCTGAATGTTCTTTCACTGTGTGTCCTCATGAGCAGCCTGGCACCTGCCAGGAGGGACAGCCTGGATCTCCTCCAGGACCGGTGCTGAAAAATCGCAATTTCAAGCTCAAGTTCGAAGCGAGTCGGGGGACTTGAGGAAAAAGCAGAGTCTTAAAGTAAACTGTCAGTCTGGTTAAAAGAAACTCTGCCTGCCAGAGCTCAAGGAGCGTTCAGACAAGGCTCTGAGGCACCTGGTGGGATGGCTGGGGTGTGCTGCGCAGGGCCAGGGCTCGGGCTGGCGGCTCCTGGGGGTCCCGCTCGGTGACTCGCAGCCCGCCGCTCCCGCCATTTCCTGTGAGGGGCTGCGGAGAGGGCGGAGCCCCCCTGTGGGCGGGGCACGCGCTCGTCACGCTCCGGGCGGGAGCGTGCGAGGCGGGCGTGGCGGGGCGCGCAGGCGCGGTGCGGGGCGCGCGCGGCGCGGGCGGCGGGCGGGCGCTCCCCTCGCTGGCAGCGCTCGCTAAGATGGCGGATTTCCTGCCGTCCCGCTCCGCGCTGTCCGGCTGCTTCCCCGGCTGCCTCCTCACCAGCGGCGAGGCCGAGCAGCAGCGCAAGTCCAAGGAGATCGACAAGTGCCTCAACCGCGAGAAGACCTACGTGAAGCGCCTCGTCAAGATCCTGCTGCTGGGCGCCGGCGAGAGCGGCAAGTCCACCTTCCTCAAGCAGATGCGGATCATCCACGGGCAGGACTGGGACCGCGCGGCCCGCGAGGAGTTCCGCGCCACCATCTACAGCAACGTGATCAAGGGTGGGTGAGGGCGGTGGGGATGAGCCACCCTGCGAGCGCCGGGCCCGGCCGGGCCGGGGCGGGGAGAGGCGGCTCGGGCGGGTCCCGCGGGCNAGCCAGGTGGGGATCAGGCTCTGCTCCCAGGGAACCAGCGATAGGATGAGGGGACAGTCTTAAGCTGCATCAGAGGAGGTATTTGCTTGACATTAGGAAGAATTTCTTCACTTCAGACACGGGAACGGGCTGCCCGGGGAGGTGGTGGAGTCACTGTCGCTGGAGGTGTTTAAGACTGGACGTGGCGCTTGATGGCAAGTGTGGTTGACAGGGTGGTGTTCGGTCATAGGTTGGACTGAATGATCTCAGAGGTCTTTTCCAGCCTAATTGATTCCGTGATTCTGTGATTTCCTGGTAATGCAAGTGCAGTAATGAGCGGTAATGGATGGGGGGAAGATGCACCTGGAAGTGTGTGAGGAGGAGCCCAGCCCTGTGCTCTCAGCATTTTGCTGCAGTGGAAGAATCGCTGCCGTTGTGTTGGAAACTCGGCTGACACATCAATTAACAGCAACCCGCAGGCAGAGCCTCTCTTCATAGATGCTTTGCCAAAACTTCCACACATGGTTTTAGGGCAGTAGTGGACGCTTGATTTCACTGCTGTCATCCTGACTTCATTGGTCATCCTCACTGATTTTCTCTCTTATCTAAATCGCTGGTTGGATTTGTAATAGTTGGACTGTGTAATAGTTGGACAAAATCTTAATGAAGTTTCACAAAATAGCAGAGTGTTGCCAGACTCAACCCCTAAAAATCCAGGGGATTGTTTTACAAATCTGCTTATGAATCCAGCCTGGAATAACCATTGATAGCAGTAGAAGGCAGTAGAAATCATGAGCATGTATGTCAACCAGATTAAAGTTTATTAATAAAGCTATGTCATACTCTGTGAAAGTATACACGCAGGAACTGCACATCTGTCTGGGAGGCTGTTTTCATGCAGTCACAGATAGATTTGACAGATACCTGCCTTTGACAGAGAGAAAAACCATGGAAAGGGAGTGAACCTTGACAAAACACTTCAGCACTGAAGGAGTGTGTTACTGTACAGTCATTTGTTACCACATCTTAATTTCCTTATATCTCTTCCCATGCCTTTACAGTTGCTCATTCTTTCTGGAATTTTCTTTTTATTTTTTTCATCAGTAAATTTAGTACTAGAAATCATTTCCCTGCATTTACCTTATCAATATGAGCACAGCAGGTTTATAGCCTTAAGAAGGACTTTAAAAATAAGTTTAAAATACTCTTTTTCTTCTAGAGAATATTTACTAGAACAATCACAGAAGTGCAGGGAAGCCTTTAGGTGATTCAACTCCTTCTGCACTTAAGCTATAGAAACATATTTTTAGCAAGTGGTGTGATATTAGTACATGTCTTAGTCTCTCTGAAAATATTAAAGGCAGTGATAGAGATTCTTTGTATAATTTGATATAGCTGGATACCAAGTTCATAAGAACACAAAAGCTAGAGAATCTTAAAGCAAGACATCAGGTGGTTTAACATATTTTGAAATAAACTTTTGTTTATTAAAACAAAAAGTATTAAAAATACTTTGTCTTGTACTCATGCCCAGTGAAAGAGTTTGGTAGCACATGTTGGATAAACTTAGTAATTAAAAATAACGCTTTTTCAAGAGTTCAGCTCACGCTGTGGATATAATCCTGTTGATCGTGGTCATGTTCTTGAGATAGCAAATCTGGGGTTTGATATTACCTGTAAGCGTAGTGGTTTGAGTCAGTTTTTTGGGCGCTTCCTGATTCCCTAGGGATGGATGTTCCTATTGAGCTTTGTGCAGAGTAGGTGCATTGTTCGCCTCTCTGCAGATCTCTGGCCTGGTGAAACAGTAGATGCTGAGAAACTCTGCTCACAGTGCTCTTCCTTGTCACTGCAGGTGTGCGAGTCCTCGTGGACGCCAGGGAGAAACTCCATATCCCTTGGGGAGATCCTGCCAACCAGAGCAACGGGGACAAGGTGATGGCTTTCGACACCCGCGCGGTCACCGTGGTGCAGGGCATGGTGGAGACCGGTGTTTTTTTAGACTACCTGCCAGCCATCCGAGCCCTGTGGGCAGACAGTGGCATCCAGCACGCGTACGACAGGCGCAGGGAGTTCCAGCTGGTAAGATTTGGCCTTCAGTGTCTTTAACTGCCCGCGTGTGATTTTGTTCCTGCCTCGCTTCTCTGTGAAACACCGACCAAGCCGCTTCCTTACGCGTTTTTGAGGGGTTGACTGTTACTCTGTGGTGTTGCACACAGCTGCATTTAGCTACTTCCCCCACTTTTTTTAATAATAAGAGATTCTGACGTAATTGTTCTCATTTCATATGTGGGAAAGCTGAGGTATTGAGGGCTTTTAAGTTTTGTAACAGAGCTGGTACCTGCAGAGTATTTTTACTATATGATTATTACCATTACCACCCTTTTATTAACTGGTGCATCAACTTAAAAAACCAAGGCGAACAAAAAAAATGGTTTGCAATAGACAGCCTTAATAGTAATGTGATTTTTTAAGAAAAGATATGCATGGGTTAATGAGAAGAATTTAAAAACCACTCCCTTCTCTATTCCAGTTTGAGCAATCTAGCAAACATTCCCTCTGTATACTTCCTGTTTAGTTTTGAATGTCTGTGTTAATACTCATGTAATGAGATTTTTGTTACATTGAAGTTCTTAGCTGAAGATGGAATACACAATTTAATAGTGGGGTAGAGATGGAGTATACAATTCAGTAGTGGGGTTGGAAAGGAAAAAAGAAACCTCTTGATTCTTGAGCTGCAGCTCAAACAGTCTGTGGCAGCTGAACTTCCTTTGCTCCATTCCCATGCAAATGCTGCAAAAAGAAATGAAAAATTTGAGTTAAACTTGATTGTTGGTTCATAGACTTGTGTATGCCAGTGGCATAGGGTTTTGTAGGGGTGGGGGTTGAGAACCTTAAAGTAGATTAAATCTCTTCTTGTAGGTCTTTCAAACATAAGTGGCTTTGTGTTTTTATGTCTTAAAAATAACCTTTGTGTTAGTGTGAATCCAAACAATAGCTCATGATGTCTCCTGTTGAGCTATTATGAATGGTTGTGTAATCATAGCCTGACTTAAAGAGGTTGTGTAAATATTCTATAAATATATATTGCCCTGATCATGGAATGTCTTCTGGAGATTGCAGAATGGGCAGGTGCTATAGTGGCCTATCACCTGCCCAGCCCAGGGCTGAGCTCTGTAAATAAGTTCCTAAGGAGACCTGTTGCTCCTTCAGTTTCACCTTCAAGTGATCATAAAAAAGTAATTGCTCTTCTGTAGTCAAGATTCTGGTGCAGATGTGACTTCTAGTGGTGTAATTGCTGTGCTGGAGGGATCTGCTTTAAAATCTGTTCAATAAAACAGTTTTGTCTTCGATTAAACATGTTTAGTGACTTGAGGCTGCGTAGCAAAGGGAAGGGAGCAATTACTGTGCTGTCATCTTGAGGCTCTGGGAAATGGGTTCTTTCCGTAACTGAAACATGTGCAGAGTTTCACTTTGAGTAGATTGTGAGGAATTTGTCCTTCTGAACATTACAGAAAAAAAGCTGTTGCTTTCTTCTGTAAATCCCTAAGTCCGTGTAATTATCTGCAAAAATATATATTTATCATGTTGTGCTTTAGGCAGAACTCAGGAATATTTTTTACGTGCTCTTAATAGTTGAGTACTGTCGTAATGATTTTTGAAAGCAAGGTAACTGCTTTATTTGTACTTATATTACTTTATTTCCTAAATCAATTCAAAGTCTCAGCTGGACATATTTATGCTAAGTTATAAACATGAAGAGACAAAAAAAGGCAGCTGAATGATGTCATTGTGTTGAGTGCAGGCAGTGTGATCTGTGCTGGCCAAGCATGAAGTCTCAGTTTTACCCCAGTAAGCTTCAGCTTAAGTTCTGCCAGAGCTCCATGTGGGCGGCAGAACAGAGGGAAGCTCCTGGAGCAGTGTGGGTTTTTGCTGTACCTGCTCCAAGCTTTGCAGGAGAGTGTTCAGGGAGTTCAGGTCTGTGCTGTGACAAGAAAGGAGGACACAAATGGTTAAAGAGGGAGTGACAGGCGTGTCCCAGTCAGGAGGTAGAGCAGGGGGAAGTTGGGAGAGACACAGACAGTTCAGGCGTGTCAAGCACTGACTCTTGAAGTGAAGGCTCCAGACTGAAAATTTTTAACACTGTAGAATGGGGGAAAAGAGGAGAATACCGTTCTGCTTCCAGTTTCGCTTCTTGTGGCAAAAAAATATGAAAGGAGAGATAGCAGCAATCATTAGATGAGTAGGAGAGGGGGAAAAGTGGCACAAAAATAGTGTGAAGCACTGGGACTGACATGGTAGAGAAGCCTTATTGGACTAGATCTGCTCTAACTTCTTTTCAGACTGTTGAGTGAGTTTAACTTTTCACTGGACAGTAAAACATGGCTCACACTAAGAGAGCACAGGCAGAAACATTGGGGAAGTCTTTGCCATGGGAATAGGACACTTTGGGGCAGAGGTAGAGGTGAGCAAATGGAAAACAGCAGTGATGGGTAAGGAGAGAAAAATGTCAAAATTTATATATAAATTCTGAAGGAAAGGCAGCAAGAGTTTGTAGTGTAGAAGCCATTTGTAGCTTGGGCAGGTAGGAAGTACAGACAAAAAGAATTTAATATTGAAGTTTCTGCAAGAATATGGTTAAAACGTCAATATATATGCACAGCATAAATGTACATTTGTGAGGGCTTGTTAAGCTGCTCTAGCTTTTTTCGTTTTTCTCCAGGATCTTTTACTGATGATGTTGGGAGCCTAAGGAAACAATGTGATCTTTTTATAGCAGCAAAAAAAAAAAAAAAAAAAAAAAGAACATGGTTGTATTTTAATGGAATTAGGAATCAGCATTTCCATGTCTAGTTCACTGGAGTGTCCTTCCTCATTTTGTTAACTCAAGTGGTCATGGGATAGCCAATATGATTTATTTTCCTTGGTATAAAAATAGGGGCCTTCTGGCCACTAGCAGCAGCATTCATGAAAATTCATTAGGTCATGCTTGTGTAGTGCTTTAAAACTGGAAAGAGCTAATTAGAGCTTAGTGCAATATGTGCCACTTCAGTGCTTCCCAGGTGATTAATGTTATAATCCCTCACATTTTATTACAAACCAAACTCATTCAGGTGATTGTTCCACCAGCACAGGTAACTGCAGACTGTCTTGGCTCTGTAGCTGAGGCAGTTCTGTAACTTACACTGGAGATTCTGGTCATCCTCAGGCTTCCTCTCCTTCAGCCACCAGGTTTATTTCTCCTCTGGCCTCTCAGGTGACTGGCAAGGATGAGTTACAGATTTGGTCTGAATCAGCCCAACACCTTCTGACACCTCATTAACATTTCACACTTCCTGTTGCTGCTTGGTTTCCGGTAGAATCTCCTGAAATGACTTGGGTAAACACAGCCAGTCTGTTAATTCTGCAGCAGGCAAACTGACTTACCTGGCCATCTCCTAGCTTTTCTGTTTGTGCTGCTGAGCTGTTCAGTGTGTGGCTGTAAGGGTTTGCTGTTCTCCTGGAGCTTTGCTCGGAGGCACTGACAGCTGAACAGCGTTTGGTGCTGTGGAGCACTGAGCAAGGCCCTTGTGAGTAAGAGCAGCCTTGTCCTCCCCTCTCATGTCAGTCCTTTCTTGAACTTGCTTTGAGAGCTGTTAACAGAGAAGCATTTTGAAGTGTTCTCCAGGAGTGTCCTTGTTCTCTGAGAATGGAAGAGTGTGATGAGAGCCGAGTCGCTCAGATGCATGATAAGCTTTGAATGTTCAGGGTTTGTTCTTGTTACAGGTAACTTTTGGGTGGGTTTTGATCTTTGCTACCAGCAGTTGTTGTTCTTCAGACAGATACCTTTTGCCCTACTTGAAAGTAATGCTGAATGTTGTTGGGTATTTTTAAGCCAGAAAGCTGCAGAGGAAGAGATGACCCTTTATTTTTGTCCATATTTGTATAGAACTGCAGACACAGATGATACAGTAAGGATTATAGGATATGCACTCACCTCTGGATCACAGCTTTTTCTGTGACATGTCTGCAAGTGCAAGATCAGATTATAGAGGACAGGAAAAGGCGTGTTCTGCTTGAAGTTACAGTGATAGCTTTGTAGCAGCTTTCATACAGCATTTTTCTGTTGCAGATGAGTATTTTTGGCAAGTATTGTTCAGTTTACTGGGAGACTGTATTGTATTTTGTCTTATTCTGCTTGGGCTTTTCAGGGTTCTGTCTGAATATTAGTGGGGCTGTTGTACACACAAGAACATTAATTAAGCTCTGCTGAAAGGATGAATCCTCAAATGGGCACTGCAGCATATTAGGAAAGTTTATTATTCTTTTAGGTGCACAGGCAACACATCTTGAAACATGCCTGATTATAGAGCGTGATCCTGCAGAGGTCAGTTGTGTGTGAAGCCAGGCTAAGTTGCCAGATGTTGAGGTCTTCCCCTTTCGGAGGGTGGATTCCCATCTTATGGGACAGCTGTGAGGTCAGTGCCCAAAGTCCCTCTAAAGTCTCACGTGTAGAGCCTGGAAAAAGAGGTGTCTTACCTGTCATCCGTTAAAGTGGCTACATTGTGACTGAGGTTCAGAAGCCTTTCAGCAGCTTCTGCAAGGTGTTGATTTTCCTCCCAGTGTTCATTTCTTTAACCTCCCCAATATAGGAGGAAGTACATTGGGAAGTACAAAGGCATGGCTTTCCCTTTGGATCTCCTCTTGGATCTGGGATTGAGTGTTCAGTTGTCCCGCTCTGCTAGAAGGGTGCAGGAGTTGCTTCTATTGGGATATGACTGAGTGCATAAACTTGGGAGAAGGTTTCTGAGACTGACAGGAGAATCTTCATTACAGACATGAGATCCAGTCACCCAGCATTTCTCTAAATATTGACTATTTGGGCATTTAATCACATAATTCAGAATTAGTTTATCGAAATATAGTGTTGCAATTGCACTGACTATTGCTTACATTTCTGTGTGGAAACCCAAAAAGCTGCTGCTTTATATATGTTGAAATATGAACATTTTTTCCCCTTTCCCGAGTCAATACTCTGCCAAACATCAGATCACAGGATGGCCTGTATACAGAGAGCATGACTCCTTAAAGCCCTTGGAAAAGGCTACTTGCCATCTCTTGGTCTTAAGGTGAAAAGGTTGTTGCTATAACTATGGAAAGAAAAGTGCTTTACCAATTAATACTTTAAAATGAACCACTCAAATCTCAAAAGAGACTTGGATTTTTTTAAGATTTGCTGGTTTTCCAGCCCCAGTGACAAGATAATGCTGGTTTTGAGTTGGTATTAGTAAGACTCCTTATAGGGATTAACTCTAGAGTCCAGGAATAGAGGGTTGAGTGTCCTTACTCCAGGTTTGTGGCCAAAAACCCTTCAGTGTGTGTCAGTGTTGTGGTAGTGGGGATTGACCGTAATATTTCAGTCAAGCTGAATGACCTTCAGGTGAATTATACTCACTTAACACAAAGTGCCATTTTTTATCATTTTCCAAGTTGGGATTAGGATTTCTGTTTCAGCCTCTGAGAGCTGAAATGCTGTCTCTGGGACTGCCTTCATCCCTTTCCATCGCTCTTCCTTTCCTGCCTGGTGACTTTTCCTGTTAGCAGCAAAATATTGAAATGTTTGGACAGTGGACTGGTTTTGTATTGCCCATTGATGCTGGTCTGGTTTTACTGGAGAACATCTTTGTGGGGTTTTTTTTCAGAATGTTGCTATGTTTGTTTTTTTATATTTTTATTTTTTGTTACTATGAAGCACAAATGTGGTTCTGGAATTGAGAGGTCTTTCAGCAGGCACTGTCCTGATGTGTTGTAGATGTGTTGTGCCAGACCAAAGCAGGATGAGTTGTCTTCCAACCAGGAATGCTTTTGGAGTCCTGTGTGCTACACTTGGCTTGTAAAAGCCTATGTTTTCTACATGGTTTCAGTGCAATCTCTGAGGATGGAATTCTTAATTCACACTCAATCCAGATATTGAGTAATCTGGTCTAGTGGAAGGGGTCCCTGGCCATGGCAGTGGGTTGGAACAAGGGGATCTTTAAGGTCCCTTCCAACCCAAACCATTCTGGGATTCTGTGATCTGTTTATGGGGAACCAGTTCTTTTAAAATGCAAACTTGCACAATGCACTGTGGGAGCAGAGGTATGTGTTCTTATACGTACTCTGTCTCCAACAAGCTGTGTTGTGATAGTCATGTGCCTTAGTTTCCTAAACATTTTGTTGCAGGAGACTAGAAGGTGACCTACTTCTTGCAAAAAAAGAGAACTCTATCATCAAACCGTGGTTAAATAAATATAAAATACAAGTGCCCTTCTGAATATGAATATTCACATCTTGGGTGTGAGAACCTCTTCTCAGCAGGTTATTTTAAATCTCTGCAAATGTGTTAGAGGAGCTTTTGCTGCTTCTGCTGTGCAGTGTAACATGAGCCCTTGGTACAGACATTCATTCCAAGCTCATTTCTGTGCTCTCTACTCACCTGCAAGGTGTTACATGTTGGTACCTGCAGAGCTGTCTCGTTACAACCTCTGGAATTTAAACAGCTTTGCCTGCACCATTCTGTGTCCATTTTGACATGACTTCCTGAACACAAAGCCTGCACAGTCCCAGGACTCGTAGCTGTCAGCAAATCTCCGTGCTGGCAAAACGTGTGGTAGAAATGCACTGTCATCCTCCATGTGTGTTTTGCACCTGAGGCAAAGAATAGAGAGGGATCTTTTTCATGTGTAAATATGGGATCCTTCAGGACTAAGGTGCCATGCCAGAGGCAGTGTTGATTTGTGCTGCTGTTTCCTAATTTGAGTTTACTGTAACTAGGTTTCAGCCTTAGAGGCTGGTGAAGTCTGCTCTCACCAAGCACATATTATCCATAGGTTGTACTGGGTGACTGTTTTGGCTCTTCATTTTCCCAGACATCAGTTAATGGTGAATACTTTGATATCTTCTGGGTTCAGGCCACACCTCTTTCACAGAACTAGCAAAGGGCTAGGAAACCTCAGCTTGTAGTAGCTGAGGAAGTTGCTTAAGAAATTGTGAGAAAACCCAAGTGCAGCTGACCTCACTATGTAAGAAAAGCAATAGAAAACTGTAGTTGTGGGAAAGCAGGATAATCTCTGTGCCAGCATTGTGTCTGCTGGCACTTTGCTTTGCTAAGGATCTGAATTACCAAATTCAGTTGGGAAGTTTAGAGGGTGCAGAACCTGCCCTTTTACAAAATAACAAACTGTATGCTCACAGTGCTGATGGAAGCTGCCTGATACCAGGTGGTGTCTTGTATTACTCTGGAATATGAAGCCTTTATTTATATCTTAAAGGTAAATAAATGTGTCATAGAACACGATATTAGTTAACTTGGCAGCCTCAAACTGTAAATAAAATGTATTTAATTCAAATAAAAATCTGAATAATCCTGGAGACTAATATTTTATCCTAGAGTTGCCTGATGGGTTGAATTTAAATAGTGATAATGAAAATGTTTAAGAGTACATCAGCAGCTAAACAAGTCCTAAATTACTTCCAGTATCTTCTCCACTTGCATGTCTGCATTAACAAGAAACATCAGGTAATACAGCTGGAAAAGTTGAGGAATTTTAAATACAGAAGACACCCTGAATTATCATCACAATAACTGACAACAACTGCTTCAGAAAAGAGAATTTTTGAACAGTAGTAGGGAGTGAGCTGCCTTTTACAGCACACAATTCACTGTACCATGTTGCACACCTCTCCATCACAGTTATTCCTGCCTTAAAGTTCTTTTCCTTCACAGTCTCCTCAGTTACTAAGTGAAATATCATGCTCCTCTTCAGAGATCTAACCAAGGAACTGAAAAGACCCCAAATTCTTTTTATGGATCAAGTGTACAGGAATGTGTAATACTACATGAGTTTCTGTTTCTTTTTCCTTTGTTTAAAGATGCTGGGGAAATTCCTTCGAACAAAATGTAGGGATCTCAGCCTGGGAGCACTTCTCTCTTTGGGCGCATGATGATATTTTATCACCCACTGGTGACCAAATCAAGAGGATGCAGAATTTCCACAGGTGGAAACAGTGCACTGGTACCATCTGTATTTCAAACCATCTACACAAAATTGTAGGGAAAAAAAGTAATGCAGGGTGATTACTAAAATTTTACATGTGGCTGGAATTGGGACCCTTAATTGGTTTCAGTAGCAAAGTTATATAGTTGCTCTAGTAATGAATTTATATTTCTTTCTAGTTTTAGTTCATTTATAGTATGAAATTCTACACGTGACATGAAATGTTTTCAGCCTCTTGCTGCTTTTTAGGGAGTTTTGTGTACTTTACTGTTTTTGAGCTCTTTTAGACACAACTTCTTGTAATTTTTTTAAAACACCAATACTCAGCTAATGATACAGGTAGATCTTTCACTTGTCCCATTACATTATCACAGGATCTTGTCAGATAGCTTGGAACAAGAGCTGGTTTATGAATGCATCACTGGCTGCAAACAGAAATACCAGAACTTAATTGAAATGGATTCTTCTGATTGGGACAGAGGAAGGAACTAAAAAGCATTTGGTCATCTGGATTTCTCATGAGGCTGAAATAGGAACCAAATGTACTTTAAAACTGAATCCTAGAGAAATGCATTGGGATCCAGTTCAGGGCTCTGATTTTGAAATGTGATTTAGTGCAGAGTTTATGCAATAATGGACTCTTTAAGCATCTTCAAGTTCAGTATGGGCAGTTTTATGTTACATTTCCACATGCCAAATATTTGTCATGTTTTTGGGAGCCTTTGCTGGTCTTTTACAACTTGGAAGCAAGTGAAGCTCTAAATGATGGATGGCAGATTTGCAGACTCACCACTGCTCCAGCGTTAGATTAAATGCAGTTGGAGTTGCAAACACATGAAGTCATGGAGCCAGTGGGTCAGTGCTCTGAAAGAAGAGCAAATGTTTACAGTCTGGTTCCAGTCTGTTTTGTGTGCAAAACATCTGAGGTTTATAGAGATGCTGCCCAGAGTGTAAATAGTAACTGGGAGGTGGCAGTTTCTCCTTGGTCAGTGCATGTTTTCATAGGATTTCTAGGTCTGTGTGTTCTGGGCCTTGGAGGATTGGTTTCATCAATGAAATTTGAAAATCTTCTGTAAAGTATTGGTGTCTTTCCTAAAGTAAACTTCGTGGAAGAGGAGTTTGGATTGTAAATACTTAGGGAGGGAGTAAAAAGACCTTTGAAGAAACAAAGTGTGCCTGATCCTTGCTTTCATGGATTAATTTCTGTTCGGGTTCTGGCAAACAGCAGCCTTTTGGTTGAATGCTCTGGGTCTGTGGTGCCAGTCCATGTGTTCCTCAACCTGGCTCTGATCTCCAGAAGGGGCTGCAACAACCTTGAGTTTGCTTCCTATTTGAAAGCGTGGTGATCCTAAGGAAAATCATGGAATCATAGAATGGTTTGGGATGGAGGAACCTTAAAGCTCATCTTGTTCCTCTCCCAATCTTCCACTATCCCAGGGTGCTCCAAGCTCTGTCCAAACTGGCCTTGGACATTCCAGGGATGGGCCAGCCACAGCTTCTCTGGACAGCCTGTGCCAGGACCTCACAGGGAAGAGTTTATTCACTCCAGGATTAATGCTGTGGTCTCGGAGGGTTTTTAATTGTTGGAAGGAGTCTCAGCTGTTCCTAGAATGTCACATCCTGATTTCCAAGCAGTCTTTCAGAATTAGAAATGCGATAGCAGAATGCCTGGTGTGGAGAAATTGTAGTTTTGTAGGCTTTAGTGGAATGCTGTTTCCTACCTAAAAGCTGTAGTGAATTTGCATATTTTTGAGCAATTAAGAATCCGGCAATTAAATTCCACCAGGAGAGGGGAGGGATACCTAACTAAGAAAACTGAAATGGATTTCTTCCTCTTAGGAAAGTAATTGAAAACTGGAACAGTTTGCTCTGTGGTATACTGGTATGCTGATGAACTTCGTTTTAGAGTTTAATAATGTTTTAATTAATTTAATTGGAGTGGCATGGTATATATGAAAGTGTGTAAATGCTCTACTGATGGGAGACAATCTGAGTGTTGAGGGGAGAGCACTGCTGAACGGGGTGCAAGAAGGAGCAACAGCTGATGCTGGAGCCTTGTTTGGAGTATTTAGTTCCAGGCTGGCTTGGTGACATCCTTCTGTCGCTCCCAGGGTATGGCAGATGTCCCCAGCTTGCAGGTGCTGCCAGGATGTCACAGTGCAGGCCCTCAGGTTGGCGTGCCCTGTCTCCCTCCATTTGTTATCCACATTTTGAGAATTATGGATTAATTGGATTACATGGGAAATAGGGGATAATAGATTAAAGGGATATTATTGGGTTAAACCCCTTCTTAAACCCCTTCACCTTTCTTTGTTAATACTGTTATGCAAGATAAAAATGTCAGTCGTGAAATAAACTTGGTGTGACTCCTCCCTTGGTGCTTTTGGAGTTGAGCACCCTCCAGCCACATTGATCCAGCTGTAGCAAACACAAATTCTGCTCTGCCACCAAAAGGTTTTACAAAAGATGGCTTCTGTGAGTCAGGACTTGAACCCTTCCTTTTTTAGGACAGATACTCAGTTTGTGTGACCAAACACGAGGCAGGTTTCACTTCTACCCCGTGTGACGCAGTTCTGATGGCTCTGAGAAAAGACAAACACAGCTCAAGCCACACACAGAAAGCACCAAAAAGGGGAAACTGGTCTGTGCTCTCAGAGCTGGGCTGAGCTGTGACGCATTTGTGATGTGTATTGATGAGGAGCAGCATTATTTTGTACTCCTGTATCACTAACTGTGTCTGAACTCTCCGTTCTTGCAAAGAAACAGGAATTAATCCCAATGTGCTGAATTTTATCTCTGGAAATGGGCAGATCAGGTTTAAATGACTATTCAAGTGGTTGAGCTGGAGAGAAAGAAGCTGGGAGATGTGAGATCTCTGGTCTTGACACACACTTCTCTGTGCTTCAGCCCTTTTAAGGCTGCTCCATTCATGCTTCCACAGGCAGGAGTGCCATTTTCCAGCAGTTTGCCCTTCTGTTTTGGAGAGTTTGGGATTAGTTTCACACGGAACAGTTGGCTGCTCTGCACATGGCCACAGTCATGCTCATGTGGGCATAAATGGGGACTGCTGTGCTTTGGTCATAATTAACACTTAGAGAAGGGAAACCTCTCGCAGGGAAAAACGTGGTTTATGTTAGTGCACACTGAAATATTTTGACCCTGATATGCAGTTTGGGAAGTAAATATACTACTGCTTTCCTAGGCCTTTTTCCCTAAATACCTTCAGCACCGTTATTAAAAATAAGTTACTGTATATCTTGTAAACTTCCAGAATGCTGCTAATACTGCTTGAAGAGTGAGTGTTAAATCAAGTATTAGAGCATGTATTGGCAATTCAGAAATAAATTGTTTCCCTTCACCTTAGGAGATAGCAATCAAGTTGCTGGATTGCTGCTATAAAACAGTGAAAGTGTATTTTTAAAGTTCAGTTCCTTGAGTAAATTCAAGGTCTAAAGATTACAGTTATGAATGTGGGGAAGTTTTGTCCTAGTCTGTGGAGTGGGGCATATTTGAAAGAGGAATACTCTTCAAAAAGCACTGGGAGGAGTGATTGGAAAGAGAAATTGTAGAAACCTGAAAGCTGTGAAGGAACCAAGGTTGTTTCATTTACCTCCAAGTCTGAGACCAGCAAAAGAGACCAAACCAGTTGAATGTCTCGACATAGGACTTGGTTAAACCTGCTGGTCTAACAGTCAAGACAGTTGTGCATTTGAGCTCGTTAGTGTAATTAGGATATGCATTCATGGCATAAATATATCATCTGGATCATCTCCCTCCTTTGTGTCATGCTGCAGATATTCCCTGTTAGGGTGGAGGAGGTTGTGCCCTCTAATCTCCCTTCCACTGGGAATCTGCCTTGATTGATTTGATTGAAACGTTTCTCCATTCATTATCCCTCTGTTTATTACTGTCATTTCAGAAGACATCTGCTAAAACTTCAGTGGCAGCAGTATTGATCTGTAGTCAGTCTTCTTTTAAATCAGCTTAGGTGGGGTGGCAAGAAAAAACCAGGTCGCTGGAGATTCTTTCCTTTGCCAAAATCCTCAGATGTGCATTTTCCTGGATTAAGCCCCTAACAGAAAAACACCCTGTACATAATGAAGTGTGTGCTATAAGATTACTAGGGTGCTGTAAAATGCAGAATTTTCAGACTCTGCTTATTGCTCCATCATCTTCCTTCAAGCTGATTCTCCAGTGTTATGGATGGTTTGGTTTGCATATTTAGGGCATGTACACACCAGCCTAAAAACACTGCAGTTACCTGCTCTTACTCTAAACTAGGCTTGTAAAAAAAGCTTGTTTATGGTGGTATTTTTGTTTCTTGTGTTTCTGTGGGTTTTTAATTAAATAAAATAGGAAATATTTGTTTCTCTTTCTTGAGAAATTCAAGTAAGGTCAGGAAGTGAGAATGTTTGGTGATTCTTAGTAATATAGAGCTGCTAAGTTATATATCATATTTTCTTAAAATATCTGATTTATTATTTCAGATACTTAATAAGCCTTGTCAGTTTGGTATGTTCCACTGAACTTGCAGCCAAACCTAGATGGTTTGACAAATTGTTTCTTTCTTTAAACCTTGTGATGACTAAATCTTCATTTGATGCTTTTTCTCTATCTCTGTTTTCTTTTTTAAGCAATCGCCAGTGGAAAAAATGCAGTGTCCCTGATTCCCTTGAAGAGCTAAAAAGCCATTTGGCTATGCTAAGGTTTCAACAAATCATATTTAGATTGCTGACATGGAAACCAAATAAATTGGTGCTTCCTGGGTTTAAAAGATGTGTTCATCTGGTGTGTATTTCATGTAGTTTTTTTGGTTTTTTCTTCTTCTTCCCTCCCTCAAAAATATTTTTGTGGTTACTTTGCTTTAGGCAGTAACCAGACAGTGATCTTTGTGCTGGGTTTTCCTTATAAAAGATACCTGCTCTGGTTTACTGCAGATGACCACACCAGCAGGGGTTGGCCTACATCTAAATGACCAACTCTGCTGTAACCATGTCTTTGTAAAAAGAATGGATTATAAAACTGGAGATACTTCCTTTAACAAGTAGTTAAATGCAAAGTTGTAGGGGAGGCTGTTGTGGTAAGTTCACCTTGATAGGAGTAAGATTTCAGTGTTTTCTTGCACATTCATGATGAAGTAACTTGGCTCTCTCAGGGAGGATCACAAGGCTCCCAGAGGCACAGGCTGGTTTGACTCAAACCTTTCTGAAAATGGAATAGTTGACAGTTATGAATAAAGTTACCTAACAGTCAACTTCCTGTGGTTTACATGCATTTCTGAATCAGGAGGAGGCTGAAGGGCCACAGTTGAGACGTGTATATTCCATCTGAACAAAAAAGGGCATCTTTCTCAAGCATTCAAAAGGGCCTGCTTCAAAATTCAATATCCTGATATACATTAATAAAGTTTAAAACAGCCAAAGCACTTTGGATTAACACCAGAAGATCTTTGAAGCTGATGTGTGGGTTGTTCATTCTGCTGTATTGGGTTGTGCTCAAGAAGTTTGCTTTATTGCAGTACCTCAGTATTCATTTGAGATGTGTGCCCAAGCCTGTGTTGGGTTTTGTCCTTGTATTGGCATCTTTGAGCTGTACTTGAAGTGCAGGAGAGGGAAGTGGGCAGGGGATGCCTTGGGCTCCATGGCATGGTTGGTTCCTGCAGTGTCATTGCTGGCCTTCAGAGAGCTGCATTTCCAGACTGCTCAACTGTACAAATTACTTCAAAGGGCTCACCTGCATTTAAAAAAGAAGGTTCACCTGTGACTGGTTTAAGACCATCACACAGAACCATAGAATGGTTTGGAGGGACACCTGCCACCATCCCAGGTTGCACCAAGCCCTGTCCAACCTGGCCTTGAACATTCCCAGGGGTACAGCATCCACAGCTCTGGACGACCTGTGCCAGTGCCACAGAATCCTCAAAGTAAAGAATTTCTTCCTAATAACCAATCTAAACCTACTTTCTGTCAGTGTGAAGCCATTCTCCCTTGTCCTCTCACTCCAGACCATTGTAAATAGTTTTTCCATCTTTACTGTATGCTCCCTTCAGATACTGAAGGCCACAGTTAGGTGACCCTAAAGTCTTCCCTTTTCTAGGCTGAACATTCCCAATTCTCTCAGCCTTTCCTCGTAGGAGAGGTGCTCCACCTCTGTAACCAACTTGGTGGCCTTCTCTGGACTCCCTCCAACAGGTCAAGGTCCTTCCTGTGCTGGGGACATCACTGTATTTTTAGCTAATCTTGACATTTCCATCCTATGTACTCACAGAACTTGGGTGTGAAGACAACAGGAGTGTAATGGAGAACTGCGGGGGTTTTAATGGGGCCAGATCCTTCAGTTTCTCATTTCTGTCTAGATTTTGCCCTTGGTGTGGCTCCTTTGTGGCATGACACCACAAATTGGTTGCTGAGCAGCCACGTGGCAGGGCTGGACATGGTGAGCCACACTGGCGTTAGTGGGACAGAGTGGGGAAACCCAGTTTCTTTTTTCTAGTCATTTTGGGTAAACCAGAGAGTTTACAGTTTGTCAGAAGGGAAATTTTGGGTGACAGCTGTTGAATACAGCTATTTAAATATGCCCACTGTCCTGGATTTCCTGATTGGGGTCTGGTTCTATATCGACCAAGAAAAAGCAACCTAACACAGAAGCTGTCTTTGGGGCTGTTGTTGTACAGGGATGTGAATGGATCCTTTTCTAACTTATTTTTAAAAATAGGTGGCATCAAGGCTTTCCTTGGTTGTTGTGTGCTGAGTTTTTCAGTGTTTCTCTTCATTATTAGATAAAATAAAAAACTTCACCCTTTGGGAAAGGCTTGAAGCTTGGCTGCTTTGTAATGCTGCCTCTTTGAAACTTATTTAAATGGGTCAAAACTCTCTGCTTCTCCAGTAGTGCATTCTGATAATGATCTTTTCAGCGAGGTAGTTTGCTGTTCAAGAGTGTCTGTAGTTAGCAGAGCTCAGCCTGCTGACAGCAACATGTCAAGGGCAGACAGAAAATTACCACTGGTCAGGGCCCTGGGTTGTGGCTCTGTGGTATGGATGGGTGGCTGGAGTGGGATGGAAGAAGAGATGATGAGTTTGGAGCTGTTCTAGGTTTTTAATTGGTATGCAGATTGGTAAAAAACAGGAACAACTTTTAATCCTTGGTTACAAAGTTGAGTCATGTCCACAGCACTTGCTGTCTGAACAGATTTTTATGAGGGGAGAACCCAAGCAGCTGAGCCCGTGGTGTGGAGGAGGGAAGCTGGAATGTCTCTGCTTAATGAGCTGTGTTATGTTGTAACTGATGGATTTAATAGTTCAGTCTCTTCAGCTGCAGCATGGCCACCTTGATGTTTGTCTGCCATTGGCTCTGACAGGTGACAGCCCAGAGGTGGAGTTGGCATCTCAGTGTTCCCTGGCAGTGACTGCTGGTGGATGTGTGGCTCTGGAGTGTTGCTGTGGCTGCAGGCCTATGTATTTTGCATTTGTGATTTCAGGAAATCCCCTCTTTTGGAAAGCTGCTTGTGGGGATGTTTTGTGACCTTTCCAGGCTGTGGTTTGCTTGTCTGCTCCAACTGCTCGATCTATTGCAGTAGCTGCAAGCCCTGGGACTTAAAGGAGATGTAGTAACTTCCACATTAACTGCAGAGTTAATGCTTCTCTAGGGAGTAGGTATTGCTGTAAGTTGTATAAAAAAGCTGTCTAGGATTAAAATGCATGTTTGTATGCACACACACATAAATTCAGCCTCTGAGGTACAGGTATTCCAGAATAAATACCTGCACTTACTGAGTCTGAAATCCTCTGATTGGCATGTAGCCAGCCCTGTGGGGAAGGGAACGTTGCCAGCTCCTGTTGGCACCTAAAAAAGAATTTAAATCTGGCCTTAAATTTTATTTTACCTTAGTATTTGGCTACAGACAGTGGTTTTAGCACTTGGAAGGCCTGAATTCTGATCCTGTTAGTCCTTGAGAAGCTTGATGGATTCATGCATCAGGATTGTTTATTTTCTGTGGAATAGGAATGCTCTTCCCTGTACACCTTTCTTAGAGGATTGAGGCTAGAACAGATGCTGGAAAAGATACAGTACTGCTATCAATGCAAGCAGTTGCTGCTGTGTGTGCTACTAAAATGCTGTTCCTGCTGCAGTTTGTCACCCCAGAGAAAATCAGGACAGCTGAGCCAAACAGGAGGTACAGTAAGGTAGTAGAGGGGTGTTGGGCTCTCTCCCTGCAGGTGTGTCGAGCACAAGGCATGTTCCAACCGGAGCCCCAGTCTTGCCTCATTAAACATTGATGTTCAAATTGCACACTTAAAGGTGTGGTATCTAACTTGTATTATGTAACTTATTTTAGTGCCTGGAAAACTTGCAAAGGTACCTTGCTGATGTGTCTGCCAGAACCTTTTTTTGCCTGTTATTTACCCTGCTCTTCTCAGGGTAGATGCTTAGATGACACAGTTGAATAGTGAGGTTTATATTCTCCCTACAGAAGTTTGCAGAGTTCAGATTGAAGTGAGGGGAAGTCATTATCAGGGTGTAGCTCCTGTCGTAATTCACTTGTCTGGATTAGGTGTAGTCACCCCAGCCTCAGATGCTGCTTGATTTTCTCATCAAGATAGCTCAGTCTGAATTCCTGCTCTTCCACCTGCAGAGTGAAAACACAGGTGGTTTCTTTTCTGCACTTACTGTAAAATGAATAAGTTACAGCTGGTGATTAAGGGCTTCCAAAAGAAAGCAGATATCTGTGCTTCTGTGAGGATGCTGAGAACCTTTAAAAGGTGCTTTCCTGTGCACTGAATTCCATCAGTACATTCCTATTGCAAGTGAACTCAGGTGCAGCAGTATCCATGGAAGAATTCCTCCTTAATCCCAGCATCCTGCTGGAGTTCTGCAGGGTTGTCTGTGGTTCAGGTTTACCATGAAAAAGTCATTAGTTCCACATTACTGGAGGGATTAAAAACTGCAGTTACCCTTTGCCAGGACAGGGATGACTTGAATCCAGAATATAAACCTGGATAGTAAATGTGATACCATGCACAGCAGCCTGGAGCCCTGCTCATCACTCAGAGTAGGATGTTCTGGTCCAGCTTGGTGTCTGATGGAAACTTGAGTAAAATGCTTTGTCTGTTGTGGTTTCTCATCCTGTGTTGTGCTCTGGGGAAGTACCTGTGGGAATGAGTCCTGTGGCACTGCAGTATAAATGAACTTTCTCTGGTGATTTTTCCCTGTAACCTGAATGCCTGTGTGTGCACACTCTGCAAAGCCTCAGAGGAATTGAATGTTTCTTTCCATAAGGAAGGTGTGGCTGCTTCATTGATGCTCCCTATGGATAACGCTTGGATTTATTTATCAAGTCTAAACTTGGAAAGAATGGGACTATTGTAAATGGGCCGTTTATGCTTTTAAGCTTAAATATTAACTGACCTAAGAATAAATCATCAGTTGTGTTCTTAGGATAGCTGCTTTTAGAAATGGCAGTGATTAAAGCTTACAATGCTTAAATGTAGGTTTCGATAAATTATCTGGACTTCAGAATGTAAACTATTGGCATCAAGGACGTCGCTTATTTAAATAACTGTTTGATTTGTTTTTAGGGGGAATCTGTAAAGTATTTCTTGGACAACTTGGATAAACTTGGAGAACAAGTAAGTCTTTTTTTATTTTTCTTTCCAGTCTTGAGTTTTAAGTAGTCTTTGTGATCTCTGGGTTTTAAATAGATGAAATGTAATTAGTGTCTACTCCAATAACTTTATCTTCAGTTAGCTTGGACTGTCGCATTATCTCCGCAGTTCATCACTGACATGTCAAAAACACAGGGCAATGCAAGGGCCAGGAGACTTTTCTGGAAATGAACCTTCTGTCAAAATAGAACAAAAAACAAGTTGAAAATGCTTGGCCAGGCAGGAGACTGTTAAAGTAGCCTTTCAACACTAAATGACATCCAAAAATGACTGGGTTTGGGGTTACGTGTCCAGTTAGGAACTCTGAGTTAAATCAGTCACAGGTTAGTGGCACCTTCCAGTAATATCTACTTTAACATAAACTCAGTAAAGAATAAAGTCTGTTTTCTCTGGAGAAACACCTGACATTTCTGTAGAGCACTTTTTTAATGGAACTGTTAATTAGCACTTGAATAATGAAGGTATCTGCTGATGCTCATCAGCTGTGGATTGTAGGAATGGCATGTGGAAAAACTGCCTGTAAAACAAGAGTTTCAATACAGTGCTTGAACTCTGTGGGGAGGCAGTTTCTCCATGGTCATTCCCAGCTGATGGTAACAAATGAAGGAATCCAAACCACTTCAGTGAAACCCTGTTACATCATGCTTAATTTCATTTTTCTTTTTAACAGATTAAATTTTAAACCAGACTAGTTTTCTGCTTTGAACTGTCATTGTTGTATCTAAAGCACTGCTGGACATTGTGCTTTCCAGATCTCTGCCTTGAGATCTCCAGCACTTGGTCTCTGAATCTGGGTTTGGTCTCGAGTTACAAGACTTGTGCTTAGGAGGAGAACTGCACTTACTTTAATGAGCTGCTGAACTCTGCCAGTGTGGATTTCTCATGGTCTTTGAATCCAGTGCCTTTAAGTTTCACAGGGCTTGGATTTTTCCCCAACAATATTTGATAGAGTTTTGCAGCTCCATTTCAAAGTTTTTCATGGAGAAACTCTGGGTCCATTCTTTGATTAAAGTGTGAAACTTAGTCAGTAGTTGGATTTTTGAAAAATTTTTATACATAAACACACGTACTGCAGGTCAGATGTTGCTGTGGGAGTGCTGTGGATTACAGCTTTTCTGGCTTCAAGTTGGACCAAATGGTGTTGAGAAACAGAGGGACTCAGGATCTGCTGTTGTAAAAAATGTTCAATCTTTGAGGAAAGAAGCACTAGCTAAGTTTTGTTAGTGAAAGATGTGATAGGTTCTTCTGGTTTATTCTTATCTACATGCAAGATTGTCTAATGATTGTTTCCCCAAATTGTAAATAAAAGCATTTGTTCTTATCTGATGCAACTGGGCTGACTTGCAACTAAATTGCTTATAAACACATAGATCTGCAATTCACGTGCCTCTTGCCAAAAGGGAGCTGATAACAGCACTGAGGGAAAAGAACTTTGTGTTCAGATTTAATCAGATCAGCAAAATAAGAATATCTGACAGGCAGACATGCGTGGGATCTCCTGGATTCCTTGCAATTGTGTGTTGCTATTTCAACTGCCAGTGCAGACTGTGTGTATCCAAAATACCTCACAGAGAGACTTGGCTTTCCATCTTGTGATTGGATCTTAGTCATGCCTTAAATTGTAGTTTGAACTAGGCAAACAGTGATGTGATAGCCAAAAGAGCTACTGATAACCTAAAGGAACTCCTTTAGGAGAAGCAGACTGAAGTGAATTTGAGGAAAGGAGATAGGAAAATCAGGAAGAAAGCACATGTTCTAAATCAGTATCAATGTGAGGATGCTTGAGGGGAAAAAAGCACTTACTGACAATGGCAAAACATTGAAAGAACTTGGAAAATAATACTCAGTGCCATCCAAGGAAAATACTCACCTGATGCTGCAGTCTTCAAACATGGAGAATGGGATCAGCGCTGAGAAAGGGGCGAGCTGCTTGTGTTCCAAGGATCTGGGCATGAGGGAGAAAACATAATTGTCCTTCAGAAAGATAACTAAAATACTGGGAGAGTTCTGGGAGTTGTTGTGTTTGGTCTCCTGGAGCCAGACGACGGCTGGATACCAGCACTGAACTCACAGAGCCCTCATTTGCTGCCTGTTGGATCAGAGTAGCCAATATCCAGGATAAAACATGGAATGGTTTGGGTTGGAAGGGACCCTGAGGATAGTCATTTCCATGGTAGGTCTTCCGTGCATGTAGAATTAGAAAGCACTTGAAAGGATTCTCTTTGTGGCTGCAAGTGTGGAAGGAATTTTCAGTGAGTAATAGTACTCATAGAGGGAATTTGTCAGGAATTCTGGGGATAAGCTCCTTGTTCTTAAAAGCTTTACTGAATAAACATTACAGGCCAACTCCCTGGAGAGTTTGCTTTGTGCCGTTGTTTCAATATTGAAGGTGCATGTGGCTTTGCCTATTATATTAGTTGGTTTTATTTATTTATGTCATTTGATAATTTCAGTCACTCCTGAGCTTTCCTAAGACTTTTTGGTTTTGTTCTGAGAAGCTGAGACTAACTTCCTGAAAAACAAATGAGTATACATTCCCATTTGGAAGCTGGAATGAGTGTTGAACCTGTGACACTCTTGCCTACTTGTTGACAGTCAGCTTTGCTCAAAATCCTTTCACATGTGCCCAGTGACATTTCATACAGTCACTGCACTGCTTTTGCTGATTGTTTTCCTCTCTGTAATTTCAGTAGAAATGACCCAAGATACATTGAACAAAGGGAAAAGCCTTATCACCCTTTAAAGTTGTTCATTACTCAGACAAGGGGGTGGCAGCACCTCTTCTGATCACTTTGGAGGGAACTTGATGTTGCTTTAGCAGTTCTTTTCTCCAGATTTCAGTGCTGTGGGGTTTGGACGTGTAACAGTGCTGCAGCAAAGGCTGCAGGGTGGGGAGCCTGTGCTTCAGAGCTGCTTTGTAATTTGTGCCACGATAAAATCAGTGCCTTAGTCATGGGCAGCTCAGGAAAAGGAGCCCGGAGTTCAGACAAAGCCCTCTCTCTTTAGTTTCACTTTGGAACTTGCAGGGCAAAGCAAAGTGATCCTAGAGTTTTTGGAATGTTGCACTCACTTAATGATTTTTAAATTTTATTTTTACGGTTTGAACTTGCCCAGCTGCCTTAAACTTGAGATAAAAGTTCTGAAAAAGCCATGGTGCTGTGTGCTTGTTCCCCCACCCAGCTGACTGGTTGAATCAAGACTTTCTACACCATGGTCTTACACATCTTTATAAAAGCTCCAAGTGTAGGAACTGGCACTGTCAAAGGAAGATCATAGATCCTTCACTTTTTAGGAAGAGACTGAAATTCCAAAACCTAAATTGCGCTCTCTGAAAGGGTGAGAAATGCTGGAAAAATGTTAGGAAGACTTTCCATAACAAGTGAACAATGAGGTTTTGAAGTCCAGCACAGGCAGCTGTGTGGTAGAGATGCACTTGGCAGATAACAGAAAGTCTGGAACCATAGTCAGAAGTGTAATTCTAGGAATAAAGAAATCCCCAATCTGAGTGTTGAATTTCATGCTGTCAAAAGCCGACTAATAAGAATTCCTCTCCTGTAGCATCTGCATCCATTGATGATGTTCATGTAACAATCAAAAAAACCCAGTCTCTTGAATGCCTCTTAAATTCTGGGGACAGGTGGGCTGGAGAGCTTGAGGAAACAGCTGTTTGTGCCTCCCAGGCTGGGAAGGCACTGCTGTCCCCAGCTCTCAGTTTCTTCCCTGTTCTACTCATTGTACAGTAAATTTTGGCCAAAATCAGGCAGTGTGAGCTCACCAGTGGGCACTGATACAGCAGGATGCAAAGATGCATGGCACAAACACAGGAAGTTGCTTAGGTTTTAGTTTTCAGGCATAATTGATTGCTTTAAAGTTATTTAGTGGAGCAGCTGGTTTGTTTCTGGAAGCAGTCGTGCATTTTGCAGGAGAGCATGGGAGGAATGGAGAGCCCACAGCTGGCATGGGATATCCTGTAGTTATGGGTTTGAGAAAGCTGTTTTAGAACCCATTTGCTGCATTGTAGTGCTGGCAGCCAGCATTGTGGGAAGAAAATGAAGGAAGCATGAAGTGATCCAGAATGAGGGAAACTGGCATGAGGAACTGCTGGTTCACCTCCAAGGTTGCTTATGGATCCTTGTCATGTGGCAAAAGGAAAGCCTGAGTTCATTGGGGTGCATGTTCTGATTTAGTAGTAGGTGTGTTTCCTGCTTTGGGCTCCAGCTCTTTCCCAAAAGCTCCAGTGTTAGCATGGAAATCCACATCCATATCTTTTTATTGAAAACCTTGTCCTGTTCCTGTGCAAGCTGCTCTCTCCACTGCAGCTCAGCTGTGCCCATACCCACGATCATATCCTAATCAAAAATCTCTCATTTTTGTAGGATTACCTTCCCTCCCAGCAAGACATCCTGCTGGCACGAAGGCCCACCAAAGGGATTCACGAGTACGACTTTGAAATCAAAAATGTCCCTTTCAAGATGGTCGATGTGGGTGGCCAGAGGTCGGAACGGAAGCGATGGTTCGAGTGCTTCGACAGTGTCACATCAATATTGTTCCTCGTGTCCTCCAGTGAGTTTGACCAAGTGCTCATGGAGGACCGGCAGACGAATCGCCTCACGGAGTCCCTGAACATTTTTGAAACGATAGTCAACAACCGGGTGTTCAGCAACGTCTCCATCATCCTCTTCTTAAACAAGACGGACTTGCTCGAGGAAAAAGTACAGAAAGTCAGCATCAAAGACTATTTCCCAGAGTTCGAAGGGGATCCCCACTGCTTAACAGATGTCCAAAAATTCCTGGTGGATTGTTTTCGCACGAAACGCCGGGACCAGCAGCAGAAGCCCCTGTACCACCACTTCACCACTGCTATTAACACAGAGAACATCCGGCTAGTTTTCCGTGATGTTAAGGATACCATCCTGCACGACAACCTCAAGCAGCTGATGTTACAGTGATGTGCAAAAAGACTGGTTTATTTCAGTAACTCTTGTGTGTTGTTTTTTTAACTAGAAGTTTACAGCAGGAGTAGAGAAATCCAGATCCTGTCAGACTTCTTGATATGTGGCTAAAAGCTGCTGCTGAACACATTATTGCCAATTTCTGCAGAAATTCAGGCTTAATCTCTTCCAGTGTAGCTTCAAGTTGACCCAAGTTGTCATTTTATAGCAGACCTATGTCTAAGTTACCTGTAAAGTGGTAAATTTGACCTTTTACAAACATGTGTATTATCCTAGAAAATCCAGAATTCCAAGTCAAAACTTCAATGAAATTGTTGCAATTATTAGACTGTGGCAGTAATTTAAGGTGGAGAGGGAGAGAGAAACTTTTCACATCTAACTTCATTGTAAAGACTGTGATACCATAGCTGACTTATGATTTCTCAGGTCTGTTTTTGGTTAGAAATCCCATCAAATCCCTTGCTGGAATCATCTCTTTGAAGCGCGGGTTCCTGGGTGTAACGTACTTCCTGTTTAAGTATAAATCATGGCGTTGGGTTGGAATAGGAGATGCTTTAAAAATACTTCAGATCAGGAGTTTCAGACCTACCTATCAGGAAGTGCTGAGTCCAGTGACGAGGGATTGATTAGTGGTTGGCACAGTACACGGATTCACTCCGGAGGTGTCCGCACGCCCCGGAGCCATGGCAAAGCACAGAGCACTCTGATCAACCCTCTTGGCATTCTGGTGTGGGAAGGGGGCAGCAAGCTCAGCTTGTGGTTTTTATCTTCAGTGACCAGATGTTACCTGCAGGTAGCAGATGTTACCTGTGGGTCACCTGTTCTGGAAGCGCTTTAACTTAGCACTGGTTTATTTGAACTCCCTGCCTCCTTCCCGGGTGCCTCCTCTGAGTCAGGAGCATTGGGTGATGGAGAGAAGGACTTGCAAACCTAAGTGCCTCCTTGTGTTCTCTCCTCCTCTGGCATTTTCAGTGGCCTTATGAATTCCCAGCAGAGGCCTTGTGTAGCTGACACCGTGCAGATGAATGTTTTCTTCTGAAAAAATTAGACTATGTCCCAGCAGAATGTGCTTCAGCTGATGAGGTTCTTTCTGAGACTTTCCAGTTGGGTCTAAGCAATCCTAAGTGTACTTGAGCCAAACACGTTGCACAGCATCATCCAGAGTGCTGCTTGTGACTATTTTACCCAAAGACCTTTTGCAGTTTTGTTTCATTTTTTTATGGGGAGTTGTTAGCGTTGCCATGTGATTAAAAAAAAAATGATAATAATAATGAAAAGTAGTGAAAATAAAACAATCCTGATGTACCCCACAGCACACTGCAAAAAGAGAGTGAGATTGATATAAAAATCAGTGTCCCTGCCATGTTTCCCCCAGGCTGTAGTGTGGTGTGGGCAGTTCAGCTGCCACTTTGCCCCATGGGATTGGCCAATTCCTGTGGATTGTGCTGGTGGCCAATCCTTGAATACATTTTTATTCTCATCCCACGAGCAGGGGGTGACATGAGGGGTGTCACTGCTGGGAGCAGTGGCCCTGCCAGGACATAGGAAAGCTGCCTGTCTCCTGAACTTAGCCTTTACTTACTGTGATTGTAAGTTGTATTAACATCTCTGTACCTCGTTCTCCTGGCAGTAGAAGGGGAATAGTGTATTTTTATTTAGTTAGGTGCTTTGAAAGACCTCTATTTTTTTATATCATCCAGTGCATAGTCATAGGTTAGTCTGTGATTCTGGCCATCAGGCACTGTCCAGGGAGGAAAGAATTCTGAAAAGAGCTTGGGAGAAGTCACAGTGCAGAGTCTAAACATAATCCTGAAGTCTGGATGCAGCACTGATGTCAGGAGGGTTCATAGAATCTTGGATGGGGATATTTAATGTAGATTTTGCCTCGACTGGAAATGGATTATTTCTGATTTGATGTGTTCAGGTTATATGTGAGCAATTCAAGAAGGAGGATGAAGCAGAGACCTCAGGAAAGGCTGGAGAGGCTCTTTCAAGGACTGAACAACACACCTGTGATGGGAGCAGTTCTCCTTTGGGCTGTAAATGCTCCATGAGCAGACAAAAACCTCTTGTGGCCTCCAAGTCTAGTCTTGGAAAGCAGAAAAGAAATCCATACCCCTGGCTCTCAACAGGAGGAGGAGTTGGGTTGGTTTTTCCTTTGCTGACAGTTGTCTGAACGAGTGTCTTTTCAAAACAGAGACTGATCTGTGATTAAAAGAGTTGATTTGGAGAGGTCTGCAGGAGGTGCTTTGGAGGGTGTCAGACCAAATGATTGCAGAAAAGACTAAAGGCTGGTAGTGGATGATAGGGTGAGTACCAGGGATTTGTCTGAACTAATTTATGTGAAGTGTTGATGAATTTTTTGTCCTGGAGTGGAACCTGTTAATTTACTTAAGATCCTCAAAACTGATACCGGTCTAAGGATGTAGCCAGGATGACCAAGGCACTGGGCACTTCTGATCTTCACTGAAGTGGGGAGATCCTCAGCAGCTTCTCCCCAGAACCACCACAAAAATCCCTGTTCTGAATCCTTTCAGATCACTCTCCTGTGAACCCCAGGGCCTGTGAGAGAGTGAGGGGGACCCCAGTGCTGGGTCACTTGTAGGCCCTGGTAGATAAAGCACTATATGAATCTCAGGCAGAAATGAATTGTTTTAATGAAATAACTGAGTCAAATCACTTGGGTTTCCCACTCCCAGTTTGTGAGAGGGGTGAGGCAATGCACCTGGACGTTCCTGTTTACATGGTTCCTGTGTTACCCTACAGCCAAAAGCCCCAAATCAACACCCTTGTCCATCTTCAGGCTCACTCTTCATGAGCTCCCTGAATGGAGCACACCTTGAACTGTTGTATTTCCCATTAGATTTGTTTCTAAATATCATTTGTTTATAGCAGGATATAAATCTGGTACAAGAGCTGAAGGGTTGGTTCTCTGAACAGGCTGAGTTTTGTCCTAAAACAACCAGAATTACAGTTTGCTGGTGAGAGTGAAGCTTCCTCATGGAAACCAGTCTGTGGTACAAGGTTGGGATGTATTCCTAGTGAAGGTGGGACAGCAGATAGAAAGTGAAGTGTCCCAGAAAATCAAGTTTTCCGAAATTCCTTAGTTCTCTTTGCTGGAGTGAGCTGTGTTCTAAAGATCACTGACTGTATGGAGATAAACCACTGTCCTGTACAAGCTGTACTTGAAGGTGAAATTGGTGTTTTAGCGACTGTTCCCTACTGCAGAGCGTTCAGCTGAGATGACTGATACCTAAAAACTGTGGCTGTTCATCAGGGCTTTAAAAATGTTACTGGGTTTTTTTTCAATGTATTGTATGTGGGAGCATAAGCCATCAGTTTGTGTGAAACTTCAGCTTTCTTCTAAAATAACTGCTCTTAAAAAAAATCGAGTTGATCTCCAAGGCTGTTTATGGGGCTTGTTTGTGAGTGGCTTTAAATTCAGCATTATCCAGCAGAGTGGGGTGGGTGGCTGTTCCCAGATTCCTGACCCTGGGCTGGGGCTGGTGTTCCTGGTGGATCCCAGCCCGTGTGGGAGCAGCTCCAGCCCCAGCCTGAGCTGTCCCTCATGCCCACGGCCAGCAGAACACCCCCCTGGCAGTTCTGTGTTCCTGGTGGATCCCAGCCTGTGTGGGAGCAGCTCTGAGCCCCCAGCCTGAGCTGTCCCTCATGCCCACGGCCAGCAGAACACCCCCCTGGCAGTTCTGTGTTCCTGGTGGGCCCCAGCCTGAGCTGTCCCTCATGCCCATTGCCAGCAGAACACCCCCCTGGCAGTTCTGTGTTCCTGGTGGATCCCAGCCCGTGTGGGAGCAGCTCCAGCTCCAGCCTGAGCTGTCCCTCATGGCCAGCAGAACACCCCCCTGGCAGTTCTGTGTTCCTGGTGGATCCCAGCCCGTGTGGGAGCAGCTCTGAGCCCCCAGCCTGAGCTGTCCCTCATGGCCATGGCCAGCAGAACACCCCCCTGGCAGTTCCTCTCCCAGGACGGTGGCAGAAGGTTCATTTTCCAGCACCACTCCTGTTCCACACCCTCGGGAAATCTCCTGCCGTGCAAATGGTTCACCAGTTCACTTTACAGGTCTTGTCTCTCTGATGGTACCATTAACGTAGTTTTTAATTACACAGCATTGCAATACAGTGCCATTTTGCAATTTCTTTGCGTTGTACTTGAAAATAAGTTGAATTGCAGACTATTTAAAACCGCTTTCCTGCGCTTTCAGTAGCAGTGAGAGCTTACCTTATGTGAAGCCTTTATGTAAAAATATATTTTATAACAACCTCATAGATCTTTAACAAAACCAGGATTTGTATTAGCTTTGTATAAATGTTTGTGGCTTACAATTTTATATGTTTAACTTTTATAAACTTTCCAGGGACTACTTTTTATTGTAAATTTTTTTTTCTCTCCTTGCTTTAGTTTAAGATTGGCAATAAATTATTTCTAAGGAAGGTCTTAGGAGAAAAAGCATCACTTCTTTTTTATAAAACGGTTAAATCAATCCATAGTTTCAAACCTCTTACACTTGCTTGTACATTGCTCTGTACATACTCTCCAGAAGCATTGCCTTTCAGCTATTAATATTTGCCTTGTGTACAAAAATTACTGACTATGAATAAACATATACAGCCTCATGTTGGTATGATGAAATCATTTTTTCTCTTTAATAATGAGCAGAGGCAGCCAGCCGACTCTTTGTTGGTCGGCAAAACCCGGCTGGGTTGCGCCTGCAAACACATCTTGTGTTTCAAATAAAATATGTAACAGAGTCAAACAAACTCTGCTCACAAGGCTCCTCCAGGTTCTGCTCGGCCTGAAGACTTTGTCCCCGGCAGGGAGGCACCAGGAAATTGCTGACTTGCACTTGACAGCCAGTTTTGTGCTCAGTATTTAAAATATTGATGGCACTCGGGTGTGTTCTGCGACAAACCTCTATGAATTATGGATCTTGATATAGCAGAGTTGATTTTATGGGGTTTTTTTTAGCTCTTTTTGACTAAGCTAGCCTCTGCCTCCTGGAAAAGAGGCTCACTGGCTGCAGTATGAAGCAGACTTTTGCAGCAAAACATTGATTTCTCATCAGTTTCTATAGGCCTGAACTGCTCCATTTTCCACAAGAGCCCTTGGATTTGGCTGGCATGCTGTGGACACTAAATCCCCGGAAATACTCGGCCCAGGTCATCCTTGTTTATAGAGTTCCAGCTCAGCATTAGTGCTGGGGCTAACAGGAACACAGGAACTGCAGGAATTCTCCGGGTGGATGTTGTTATGGGTGAGTCTGGATGGTCTAAGAGCCGCCTCTGATCACTGAAAGGAGTTCAAAACCTGCCAGATGCCCTGGAACTTAGCTCCATTTGTTTTGGATTCCAGGTCCTGCCTAGCCCTTTTTCACTCTGGAAAAGTCACACCAGCTGAACACTGTGATGTTCCTCTGACTTTGAAATCCAGGGGATTTTTAAGCTTTTTTTTTTTCTTTTTTGTTTTTTTGCATCCTATTTCCTGAGATGCCACCTGAGGAGTTAAACCAAACCCATCTAGAACTCAGCTTAACAAATCGTGTTTGTTGAGTTTTATAATCCAAATATCACAAGTGTAATTGCGTCACTTTCACCTGGGCTTCTGGGGAAGCTTTTGGGGACTAAAGCCTTGAGCAAACTGGTCTGGTGGAAGGTGTCCCTGCCCATGGCAGGGGGTTGGAACTGGATGAGCTTTAAGGTCCCTTCTGACTCAAACCATTCCATGATTCTATGATAATTCTATGAAAGAATTATATAAATAACTAATAATTCCTTCTTAGGAATGGGTTCGTGGTGTTGGGCCATCCTGGGCTCTGGTCACCTCACTGCACTGATGTGCTGGGGACTGAAATGGTGGGAAGAGCAGAAGTGGAAGAAAAGCACGTTCCAGGATTTATTTCCAGGAGCGAGTGGAGTTTGGTCACGTTTGCAACACTTAGGATTTACCGAAACACCTCCTTGCAGTGGTGCTGAATGTCAGCTGGGTGCTCAAGCCTCTTCCTTCCTGTTAAAGTAACTCGGTGATTGCACAACAACTGACAGGAGGGATTAAAAATGCAATGGGGCCGTGCCCCAAGTGTCCCTGGCTGACCCCTGGCAGCAGGAGCCGGGTTCAGAGCTGACCTTGGTCCCATTCCTTCCAGCGAGCTGACGTGACCAGAGGAGGGCAAAGTGCTGAGGAGCTGCTGCCAGGAGAGAGATCCCGTGGGGAATCCGGCTGGAAACGGGACAGGAATGTGCTCTGGCACAGACCCTGCTGGGTTTGCCCTCTGGAACAGAACAGGTGATGGCAGGGAGGTACTTCTGGCCCCTCCAGCTGGTACAGACCACTTGTGTTTTCCACACCAGCTGAACTGTTCTCGGTGTATGTGAAATGGGAAAGAAGGAGGACCCAAATGGATCGAGTCCCACAAGGCTCTGCAGTAGTGTTTTATTTGTGCTCCAGATGCTCTTGGATTGCCTTTCTCTGCTTTCTTTTATGCACGTGAGGGGCAAGACATTGGTTCCAGCTGGAGTGCAGCTCCCACAAACAGCGTTTTGCTGGGCTCTGCCGTTCTTGCTCAGTGTCACTGCTAAGAGCAGCTCCTGCAGTTTCCAAGTGAGCCCTGCTGCAGGCTGTGAAGGGCTCCATGGCAGAGCCAGTCCTCAGCCTGGCTTCTGTAGACAGGCAGCAGATAAGGATGTAGGAGATAAGGAATCCAAACATGCCCCGTGAGATGTGAGGGGAGAGCAGTCCCTGCCCCTGCGTGCAGCCCAGCTGCTGCCTCTGCCCAGCTCTGCGCAGGGAGCCGGGAGTTTGATTAATTGCTGAGCACTGGATCTGACAAACCTGGGTTTGGGGCTGCCACGGCTCTTGCAGCTCCACACAGAGTTAATATTTAAAGGCTGAGCACTCCCAAGCTGTGAGCAGCAGGTCGTGTTTGCTGCTCCTCGGGCAGGGAGGGCTCCAGAGCACTGCAGGGGAAGGCAGGGACATGTTTGTCAGCAGATCCAGTGAATAAATCCCATTTCTCTGCCTGGATGGCTGGAAACGTAGTGACCCACTAAGATGATGCTGATCAGTGAAGATTGGTTTTTATTAATTTAGGACTTGCAGAGCAGGAGGAAGCAAAAGTATCCAATATCCAACAGTATCCAAAGTGGGTTTTTCCCACTCCCAATATTCAATAGTGGATCTTGGCTGTATAAAAGACACTGATGCCCTTCCCAGGATTCTGCCCATTGACAGGCAACATCTTAGAGCCCAAATCCCTGCCTGATGTCCAAATCTCTGTCCTATCCAGCACCAGGCCAACCTTGGGTGGCTCTTAGCCAGGCTGCAGGTGCTGTGCTGTCCTCTGTGTTTTTGCCTGCAGCCTGGAACACAATCAGCTTCTCTGACAAAGCAAAAAGCCACCTCTTCGTCAGATCCCGAGGGGAAGCAGGAGTGGAAAAAAGGAGAAGGACATCTAATGTAACATCCCCGTTCCCCCAGACAGCCTTTGTGCTCCTTAGGGGCTGACTGACTGTTTCCAAGCTGACCATATTCCCTGTCAGTGAAGTCTGGGGGATGACAGCAGCTGTGGATAACTCACCTCCATGGAGTGACCCTCCCTCCAGCACTCCCTGCATCTGGCTGTCCCGGCAGTGCCATCACCACCCCCACGTGAGGTTCAGCTCCTCTGGGCACCCCCAGTCTGTGCCTGGGCTGGGGCTGGTTGTTGTTTTCAGCTTTTATTGGAAGAAAAGCCAGCATCTATCAGTGATACAGAGCTTTCTGGGGTTGCCTAGGCAGAATATTTTGCATTTTTTCTGTATGAGCTGGTTCTCTTATATCGATCCTGAGTCTGAGGGTGGGAGCAGCTGTGAATTGATGACTGTTTCTTGCTGTAGCCTCCATTTTCCCTGAAGAAAAGGGAAGCGAACGAAAGAACTCGAGTGAAATCAGCATTTCCAAAGTGTTATTAACATCAGGATTTGCAGGGGGGCAAGTTGAGCAAGGGTTCAGCATCATCAGCCTTCTTACATCACGTCTGGCATTTGCTGAAAAATTGTCTGAAATTAGGGAGAAAACTTCCTCTTTTGTTCTTGCAGACGACCCACGCAGACTCTCCTGCCCTCTCTCTCCCATGCCCAATTACAAACGTGAGGAGAAAAGGGGATATTTCTCATTTTATCCTCTGCTGGGCTCCACAAGCTGCCTGGGGAAGGGACACCAGCCTGAGACTCTGCAGCAGAAGCCCCTCCAGTCCCTCCCTGTTGGTGGCATTGCATCTTCTCCCACAGCAGGAAACCCTGCTGCTGCTGCTCCTCTCACCTCTGCAATACTCAAGGTGAAATATTATTAAACACTTTTTTTTTTTTTTTTTGCCAGCATGTGGCAAATCCTAAATCCTCCTCTCCTTTCCAGTGAAAAGTTGCCTTTCACTGTGCTGTAATAAAGCAGTGAGGAGTCATCTCTGCTGTTCTTTGGGGGTGTCACTGGGGAAAGGAACATTTTTGCACGTGCAAAAGCAGCAGGTCTGTGGCTGTCTCCTTGTTCAGCTGATTGACAC
>WAAE01016561.1:52756-112305 GCA_013400495.1 Nicator chloris
CGTGTGTCAGTGTCCCCACGCCGTGTGTCAGTGTCCCCATGCCGTGTGTCAGTGTCCCCATGCCGCGTGTGTGTCAGTGTTCCCACGCTGTGTGTCACAGTGTCCCCACGCCGTGTGTCAGTGTCCCCATGCCGTGTGTGTCAGTGTCCCCACGCTGTGTGTGTGTGTCCCCATGACGCGTGTGTGCGTGTCACCACGCTGTGTGTCAGTGTCCCCATGCCGTGTGTGTGTGTGTCCCCACACCGTGTGTCAGTGTCCCCACGTCACCGCTGTGCTGCGGCTGCCAGGGCCGGCTGTGTTCGGGACACAGAGCCGTGGGATGTCACTGCCAGCAGGGGAAGCGGGGTCAAGGACCCTTGAGGGGAAGGGTTTGGGCAGCCAGAGGGCTGTGTGACAGAAGGCTCCAGTGGCAGGTTTGTCCCGGTGGCAGTGCCAGAATTGGACCTTTCTGTGACCCTTCATCCACCACTGCTTTATTTGGTCATTAATTGCCAGTTTATACCCACCGAGGGAAGCCTCTGCTCCCATCAGCATGGAGGTGGAGCAGGGGTCCGGGCGCAGTGGGGGGATTTAGGAGTGTTCTCATCTTANGGCACGGAGGGGGAGCAGGGGTCAGGGCGCCGTGGGGGGAGCTGCACTGTTCCCTCCATCCCCAGGACAGCGGCTGGGAGGGTGCTCAGCAGGATTTAGGAGTGTTCTCATCTTAGGCAGGAGCATCCCCCTGACCTGTGCATGGGCAGCAGTGGGAATGGAAAACCCCCCACCCCCAGCAGTGCTGGGGCCACCTGTGCCTGTCCCCTGCCATCCTCAAGCCCCAGGTACAGCTTCACAAAGGGCCTCTGCTCTTCCTTGGGTACAGCTTCACAAAGGGCCTCTGCTCTTCCCCAGGTACAGCTTCACAAAGGGCCTCTGCTCTTCCCCAGGTACAAATTCACAAAGGGCCTCTGCTCTTCCCCAAGTACAGCTTCACAAAGGGCCTCTGCTCTTCCCCAGGTACAGCTTCACAAACGGCCTCTGCTCTTCGTTGCGGAATTTGCGTCTTTGTCCCATTTTGCAACACGTGAAAAATAAAAATACCTGTCGCATCAGGTAAAAGGCAGCAAAAGGCAAAAGCCCAGAAGTGCTGAAAATCCCTCATTGTGATAACTTCCCGTAGCCCAGACTGGTGGGGACTGAAGCGAATCCGTGGAGCACAGAGGCAGATGGGAGGCACCAGCCCTGCTGGAGCAGGAGCACAGGTGATGCTCAGCACCTCGGTTTGCCCTCACCCCACTCACCCCACCTCGCTGCTCTCAGCCTCTTTGGGGCTGGTTTGGGCTGCTCCTCTGCCAGGCTGCCTGTGGCCAGCACCCAGCAGCGGATGAAGCAGAAAAAGCGTTCACAACATTAATGAAAGCTCTGACAAAGGGAAGCGAGGGGAACTATTGTCTCCTTGGCCTCCTCCTCAAAGAGTCTGCGTGTAATGAGACTTTTGGTTATGCTTGTGGCTTCTGTGACAAAGCTGTGATTTAAGGGCTGTCTGTTCCGAGGCAGAGCCGCTCACACAGGCCAAAGTGCTGGTGAGTAATATTTTACCACAAATTGTTGTAACTGGAGCTCGACGACTGCAGTAGGAAGGAGGGGGGGGATTGCATTTGATTTATTAGATGACTTGGTGCAATTTGCAGAGCGAGCTTTGTGCTAGTGTGGCCGTGGATTTGCAAATCCAGCAAGTAAAAGTCCATGGGAATGGGACTGGGGAGGGGAAAACTCCATGGTTTGCCGCCACCGTGTCCAGAGGAGGAGGCCAGGATCTGCGGGAGGCAGCGCGGCTGCCAGCCAGCTTTGGGGGCCAACGGCAGCTGGGGATGCCCAGGAGCCCTCCCCGTGCGTGCCCAGTGTCCAGTGGGAACCACAGAATCACAGAATGGAACCATTAAGGTCAGAAAAGATGTCCAAAATCAAGTCCCACCTTTGATCAAGCCCCACCTCATAAACTAAACCGGAGCACTGAGTGCGGCGTCCTGGCGTTCCTCGGACACCTCCAGGCATGGGGACGGCAAACAGGGCTCCCTGGGCAGCCCCTTCCCATGCCTGAGCCCCCTTTCCCTGGAGAAATTCTTCCTGAATTCCTGACAGGTCCTGCCTTTTAGCATCACGTGCCAAACAGCCCCTCTGGGCAAGCAGGGCTTGCTCCCTCAGCCTTCAAACCAAGCCACAAGTTCAAGGGACGCTTTCCTAACCCCGAGGCTTTTCCTAAACCCAACCTGTGAGGCATCTGTAGGATGAGTTTTGAGGAGGAAGGAGGTATGGAGGGTGAGCTGCTGCTGGGCTTGCATCACTGTGAGAATTCAGGTCGTGTTTACTACAGACAGCTGGAACACGATGATCTCAGATGGTAACAAGTGACATCTGAGGGGACGTGTTAAAACATTCAAGCTGTTTTGTAAGCACCTACTTTGCTTTCTTTCCAAACCCAGTTTGGCTATTTGCAAGGATTCATCTGTCCCCTTAAGACCCTTAACCTGGTGTCATCTTGTTGAAATAAGTGAAAAAGAACAAGAGATTCCCCTACCTTTGAATTTCAAATTGAATTTTTTTTTGATTGGTTTTGTGTTGTTTTTGTTGTTTTGTTTTTTTTTAAGACCCCAAAACAACAAACACAATGCCACAGTCCAGCTTCCTTTCTGCTTCAGAAAGGACAGATACCTACGGTCTGAGGGCTTTTGGCCTCTTGCAAGCTGACCTTGTGTAATTTCCTCTATTTACATTTGGCCAGCACTGGCCTCATTGACTGCAAGAGTTTATACAACCCCTTCTGAGAGGAATACCAAGGATTGCTGAGGCACGTCCTGCCCCACATTCTCCTATTTACTGTGCTGCTAAATAGGTGTACAGTGCTACTGAATAAATATGTCCTTATCCTATTTTGCTCGGGCTTTAATGCCTTTGTGCCAGGATAACAGAGGAGGTCACAGGCAATTAATTTAAACCAGGTGGGAAAAACGACTCTCAAAATCTCTCTGTGCAGGGAGACATCTGATAGTGCTCCAGTTAAATGTGCTTTTATTTATGTGAACTGTGTGCAGGCTTTGTAACGCCTTTTTTTGGGGGGGGAGGTGGATTGTTTTTGAGGAAACTGTTGCAAATAATGTTTGTTCACTGCTGTAAGCCAGCCAGAGTCAAATTTGGAGACAGATTATCTTCCCTGGACTTTGGTGTTGGCGTTCAAGCCTGCTGTGCTCACATGCACGGCTCACCTCTGCTCTAGGACTTTTGCAACCAGAATGGAAACAGCTTGTACTTAATACACATCAGTGCCGTGATGATTCCCTCAGCAAGCAGAGCATTTGCAAACCTAATGCATGCAGTGGTATTTGGGACGTGGCAGCACTACTCCTTGCAGGGTTTGGGGATGCTGGACAGGGTGAGCAGGGAAGGGCGTATCAAGAAATAAGGTTTGAGGGGGAGAAAATTGCTTTTTAGTGCGACTAAGCTGCCATTTAGTGGCTTTTGGTTTTGTTTTTTTAAGTAGATTTTTCTGATATACGAGTTGCTCAGCCTGGCATGGAGAAAGTATTCAGCCATTCAGCGATGATAAAATAGTTACATGATTGCGTGCCTCATCAAGACACGAGGGTAACGCTCCCAAGTGCCACCAATTCAGGCACCACTCGGGAGAAGAAAAGGCTCCCTCTAATCAGGGCTCCCGGGGTGAGGGTTTACAAGAGCACCCTCGAGGTCAGCACTAATCCACAGCTTGAAGGCAGCTCATGTGGAGAGCTGGGATTGCCCAACTTGCAGGGAAAAGCAGGGCCACTTCAGGCTGGAGGAGCGGCATGTGACAGCTTCCCACAACAAACCCAGGGCCAGCCCAGGGATGGAGAAGAGGGAGAGGAGGAGAAGTTTCTTCACTGTGTTTATTATTAAAAAAATGAAGAAAAGGGAGAAAAAGAGGAAGAAAACGAAACAAAACAAAACAAAAAAGAAAAAGTTTATTGCAAATCTCAGTGTTTAAGAGTATTTCCAGAGTCCACTCGGTAACGTTACAAAGGAATCAGTAAATCCTGCTTGTGCTGTGCCCTCACACACACACACTCACCACTCGCTCCCCTGCTCGTGCCACGACACAGACAGGAACAGAAACGGACTGTGAGGTCAGTGACAAACGGAGTATTTGATCTGGGTTGGAAACTTGGTAAAAAAAAAAAACAAAAACCAAACTAAATACAGTAGAACCTCGCAAACCTGCAGAACAGGGAGCTTCCACACACACGCAAAACCTGGAGGCCTTATTCCACTTGCAAGCAGTTGTAATAGCAAAGTGCTGTAGTGAGGTCTCGTATCACAAAGACTTCAACAACCTTAACAAGGAGAGGCTACAGAACATTTACCAAAAACGCTTGAAGTATCATAAATTAACAATAAATTAAAAGTACATCGTAATGCAACGTGGTTATTTGTTCACTGATCACTGATTCACACAACTCTTAGTTCTCTGTAAGGGATCTTCCAGTCCTGGGTGCAACACAGCGAGGTTCTGCTGGCCGTGATAAAGTGCTGAGGCAGAGGAAGGACACGAGACCGCAGGTCCCGGGCAGTGAGGATGAATTGCTCCAGCCACTTGGTTGCAAGAGTGCCTGTTTCTCTTTTTTTTTCTTTTTTCTTTTTTTTTTCTCTTTTTTAATTTTTTTTTGGACATCTAAGACAGAAAAAACAAATCAAGCACCTTCCCAAAAAGAGGTTGTTCTTTTTTTTTCTTTTTTTTCTTTTACAGATTGTCCCACATTTCTATGGCTGGTAAAACACAGACAGGTCAGTGTAGCAGTTAATGGATGATGCCACTTCCACTTAAGTACACAGAAATGGTGGTTTGGGGGTTCTTTTTCCCCCAAACCAGAACAGACTTGTTCCATTTGTCCCCCTGAGTTGCCTAGAGGCGAGAAGATGCATATAGGTGGGGTAAGCAAGCTCATGTCACTGTGAGCAGGAATCTCTCGTGTTAAGACTGAATGAACAGCTCAACTGTTGTCTTTTATCCTTCCCTTCACGCACAGGCTCCACCTCATTTCTCACTGAAGTCAGCAGCAAAAAATAAAAAGCCCCTTGCTGACTTGAGGGGAGAGCTGGGGAAGGGGGTGCAGCTGTGCCCGGCCACCCCAGCCCCCCAGGCTGGCAGGGGTGGGGAGCAGAGTGAGAGGGGAGGGTCCTGGGGGGGCCACAGGCAGCTGGGGCTGCAGCAGAGGTTTCCTTGTGCACCTGTGAGCCAAGGTTTCGGGTACATTAAGACATTCTGGGCCAAATCCTCCCTGTGGGGTGGGCTGGTTCCGTGCCAGGGCCGTGGGCACCAGCTGAGCCTTTTTCCATGGAAAGAGATGCTGGATCTGTAGTTCATTATTTTTGTGTTTTTGTTTTTTTTCTTTTTAAATAACTGGGTTACTTAAGACTTACCTATTAAAAACAGCTACACTTTATGCTGTAAGAGTAATTTTCCCAACAACTTCACAAGCAATACAAGATAGGCATTGAAGAGATTGATGTAAAGACAGCTTTCCATTATGCAGAAGATCATTTTTCCTCTCCAGTTATTTAAGCTAACCTCCTTTAACAATCTCAGAATAAATTAATAAATACTAGTTAAATTAGAAACAGTACATCAGGTCTGACTATCAACAGAAAACAGTTCTGAGGATCCCAGTTGGGAGAAGAAAAATGATCTTATGAAATATGTGCAGTAATGACTGGCCATAAAGACACACGGAGCCTTTGATTTCCCAGCATTTGTGACATTCAAGTTAAGATCATTAGCAATGGTTTCTAATTGTCAGCTATCTAGCCTAGCCTCCTCCTCCTCCTCCAAGCTAAAAGGCGAGTCTGTATCCCTCCAGAAGAAGATTCAGTTGGCTACTGGTGGTGTATGAAATGCTCATCTCCAGTTCATATCATTGGGTCTGTGTGGAACTTGTGGTAGGGGATGGGTGACAGTCAGAGGCTGAGCTGCTTCTGCTGTTGCTGTTGTCAGTATTTATGGGATCAGTTGGACCTTTACCTATGTTTGTTATCAGGAAAGCAAGTGTGCATCACATCTTCATGCTAGACAGGAGTTATTCTTATGTGACTATCTGTATTTTCTATGGAGCTTTCCATTGTTGGTTAAAAAAGTTCTGTCTAATATTTAAAAAAAAAAAAATCGTTGGTAGCAACTGTTCACATTTAAAATTTCACATTCCCTTTAGAATGGAGTTTTAAAACGTGGAGCAGAGCTGACATTTCCCCCAGCCTTACACTGAGTACATTAGATGGAGAAGGAACAGGGCTTTCTATACCACGCTGTCGGAGCCTTTTCCTGAATTTTCTGCTTTTCCAATATCCATGTCTATAAAGTCATCTGGGAGTTCTGGTGGTGGCCCCGCCGTGCTCTCCTCCACCTGCTGCTGCTGCTGCTGGTGGTGGCACAGCCCAGTCTTGCACGGCCTCACCAGGGCCAGAAACACGGCCCCCAGGACCATGCCAGCAGCACAGGAGTAGAAGGCTGAGCTGTAGTTCTTTGTTGTATCCACTAAGACACCTAGAAGAGACATTTACAGCAGTTAGCCACAGCCCACTCCCCCCCTGCCCTGCCCTCCTGGAGGGTTTTAATCTGCATTTCACCTGCAGCCAAAACTCGGCGACAATCGGATGCCACGTTAAAAAAGTAAACCCATATTGTTCTGGGGTACACAGTGTCATCTTCAGGCGAGTCAGAAGCCCCTGGGCACGGCAGGGATGCTGAGCCCGAGATGCATCAGGCATCTGTTTGTTCTGCCAGACTTCACCTTTCTGCAGTGCGTGGCACAGGCACAGCGAGAGGGATTCGCCTCTGCTTGTGCCTGAAGTGATGCCAGCTTTGGGTTTCTAACGGGATCAGGGTAGCACTGCAGTATTTCCCTCCCCTCTGAGGTTCCTCAGTGCCTCATCCGTGGGACTCTGCAGAGCTGCATTGCAGTCTTCTGGCTCTGGGAGACTCCCAATAGTGGTTGCAGGGCTTTTAGGGGAGTGCTGTGGTTAGTGCTGCCAGAATACCTTCTAGACAGGGATCAGCACCACCAGCTGTCAAACATCTCCAAAACAAAATCAAGACCCAAGTTTGCGTTACCTGCAAGGGGTGGTCCAGCCAACCCAGCTAAGCTTTGAATGAAGACGTAGACTCCAGCTGCAGAGGACATCCTCTCAATGCCAACCACGTCGTCTTCAGCCAGGAGGGGAATATGCGTGCCCGCCACCGTGCCGAGCATGAACCCGAAATAAACGCTACATATCATCAAGCCCCAGAATCCAGAGGCAAAAGGGAAGGCAACCAACGCTACCGACAGCAGGATGACGCAGATGAGCTCGATGTAGATCTTGCGGATCGGCTTCTTGTTGAGAACCCAGCCCGCAAAAATCCTCCCGAAGACCTCGGCGATGGCCATGGCTGACAGGATGTAGGCAGAGTGGTCCTTGCCAATGCCGAGGCTGCGGCTCAGGGGGATGATGTAGAGCGAGGGAGCAAAGAAGCCCAGGGTTGCAAACAGGCCAAAGAATGCATAACAGATAAAGCTATAGTCTCTCATCACAGAGAAGTCCAGTAGTTTGGTTTTTGGTTCTGGAGGGGTCCTGTTATTTTCAATGAGATTCTGTCCGTGTTGCTTTGGTTCTTCACTTTTCGGCTCTGCTTTGGTTTTTCCAGGCACATTGCTGGGTGAGGTAGTTATATCGACTCCTGAGTCTATGGACTCTATTGAGGTGCATGTTTGCTCGTTTTCAAGCATGTACTTTGTCTCCGTGGACTCCTCTGGAGGCTGTGCTTTCACTTCTTCCTGCTCTCTGATGACGATGGGGCGCAGCAGCGATCCGCAGGCGGTGATGCCGAGCTGCAGCACCCCGACAGAAAGCATGCTGTACCTCCAGCCAATCTGCTCCTTCAGGGCCGTGATTGCTGAGGGAAGAGGAAAAGCGTAACTGGGAAAGCCTGTAGTTACAGCAAGGAATTCAATTTACAGCCAAGGAAGGGACTGGAGATTCGCCACTGGAGGGTTCCAGGTGCCTCTTGAAAAGGCTGAGCAGGGGTCCCTCCTACCCAGGGGTCTGGTACCCACCGTCCTCCCCTCTGCTGTAGCAGACGGAAGCTAAAAGCTGTGTTTGCCACCTGGCTAGCAGATGCCACCCTCTAGGTAGCCTCTTTTGAGGTCTCAGCAAGTTTGGGGACAAAGGGGGTGCTGTTTTTAGTGAAGGACAGCAAACTCCACGCTTGAGTTTCCCTTCTCAGCTGCCCCCACCCTGAAACCAGCTAGAGGAAGTCTCTTCGCTCTACTCAAAGGTGCACGTCACTGCCTAATTACCAGCCTTCATTTGCACCCAAAGCAGCTTTGCAGTGGGTATTAGCCCAGAGCACACGAGCATGGCCGACCACATAAACCTCCACGGGCAGGCGGTGACCAGGCCGTGACGCCTGGGGACAAGTCCCCAAAAGGCCAGAGCACTTCGGCAGCCCGTGCTGAGCACAAGCCCAGTAACCTTTAGGAGCAGTTCTGTGCACTGTGTGTGTTTTAAATAGCTGAAGTTTCTTGGGCTTATTTTTAGCCTGCCAGATCTATATAGGGAGCCCGGCGGGCTGCGTGTCAGCCAGGCATGTCCTGCGCTGGCACATGGCACCGGGGGGGCTCGGGCAGTGTCACAGTCCCCAGGACTGCCTGTCACTCTGCCTGCTGGGCACGAGTGCCAGGGGCATGTGAGCAACATGTGGGCACTGACTTGGCCTCTGGCTGTTTGCTTGGGGACAGGATGGCAGCAGCATGGTGGCTTTGGCACTGCCAGGACGCGGGCTCCGTACCTGGTGCGAAGGAGAAGACGGCGAAACATTCCCCTGTGGATGCCACCGCTGTGACCAGCGAGCGCCTTTTGTCAAAATACTGTGATAAAATGGTGACAGTCGGGAGGAAGGAGAGGCAGTATCCCAGGCCTGTGAATAAATGCCAAAAATTGCCATAACAACAAGTAAAGGAGGGGGAAACACCGGTGCAAGAACACGTTAAGTCGGCTTTCCCGGTGGTCATTACAGTATCATTTCGGCCAACTCAGCAAGTCACCCTGGAAGAAAATCATTGGGGAAACCAGAATGTTATTTTTTTGTAAATTGGAGGGGGGAAAAGAAAGAAAAAAAGAAAAAAGGAGAGTAAAAAACCCAAACCAAGAGACCCAGCCTCCCAAACCTGCTAGATAATGCCTTCTGCTCCCAACCAACCAGCGGGGTCCACTTTGAGGACCTCATCTGCTTAAAAGTATTTGAGCCTGTAGCAACTGTTCCCCTAAGCAAGGCAAGCTCCTGGCCATGGACACGAACAGGGCACCCAGGCCAGGCTGGAGAGGGGGAAAAGTATCAGGAAAAGAAACCAGAGGCAGGGAGAGTTAGAGGATTTGATCCCAGGCACAGCTTTGGTCTCCCCAGCAATCCCAGTCCAGAAGCGACCGGTGTGAGCGCAGGGCTGAGCCCAGGGTGGTGCCCGGGGTGGGACGGGGCAGAAAGCCAAGCCTGGGACCCATCCCCGCTGCAGGATCAGCTCAGAGGGGGCAGCAGCACCAAGCACACCCAATGTGTGGGGAGCCAAAGCCCCGTGGCTTGCAGGAAGGTGTACAGGCAGGGGCCAGGACGGGGACTCACCGGAGACGACGCCGATGGTGACGTACATGTCCACCACGCTGCGGGCGAAGGAGGCGATGACCATGCCGGTGCTGAGCAGCAGCCCCCCGGCCATCACCACCAAGCGGTGGCCGAAGCGGTTGCTGAGGACCGTCGACAGAGGAGCTGGAGAGGGAGAGAGCCGTGGTCAACACCCACCTCAGCAACTTCACAGCCACCATGTCCTGCAGAGGCTCTTCTCATCCTCCTGCCCAGGTCCCCGTGAGGTGCCACCTCCCCTGCTCAGCACAGCATCACCCTGGAGCCACCCTCGGCGCACTGCACAGCTCACAGCTTTTAGGACGTGCTAAAAAATCACCAGAACAGACTTAAAGACGAGCACGTGGCAGCCCGAGACAAATCTGCAGCCACATGCCCGGACACCACCAGATTTCAGCAAGGCTCAAGTTATTTCTAATCCTTTTCACTGCGGTGTTTGGTTTGAAACCTCTGTTTTTCACCCCTTGCTGGAGAGACCTGAACAATTGGGTCAGGCTCAGTGACACAGACCATGTCCCTGCACCATCCATGGACATGAGCTGGGCTCAAAGGCACTGCCAGGCTGGGACAGACATTTCTTGGCGTTTGAGGAGCAGCCTCTAAGCTTTATGGCTGTCATTTAATTTACAATGGAGCCATTAGAGGCATGAAAGTCACAAGTGCCAGGTCCTCACATGCTGAGTCAGCGTCACCACTGCCCCTTGCACCTGCAGCGAGCGCCTGCTGCTCTTACCTGTGAAGGTCTGTACAAACACACATATGGATATTATCCAGGATATCCTGCTGTTGGTTTCGTCAAAGCTTTCCATCAGGTCGTTAAAGAAGACTCCAAATGATTTTATGATGCCGTATGTCAGGGCTTCCACAACAAAGAACGCAAAAGCGACTGTCCAGCCCCATCCTCCGTCAGGCACTTTAGTATAAACGTTTGCAGAGGTGCACGGCATCTTTACAGCTTTGACTGTCATTTTGGATCTGGAAAAAGAAGGGAGCGGGAGCCAGGCATCAGTTTAAGCTGAATTTTGCTGGAAAAGGCACAGCTTGCGAGCTGTAGCACCCCTAAGGCACTGCGAGCCGGACCCTGTGCTGCCAAGGGATTAAGTGTGGGAGCTGGGCTGATGCTTCTGCCTCTGTCCCTCTGTGGGCTCCTTCCTGCTGCTGCCCCGTGAGCCCAGCACCAGAAACTCTCGGCTCAGCACCTGGGTGAGCTGTTCCCAGCAGCCAAGCCCGGGAGCTGGGAGCTGTCATCTGTCTGTCGTTGCACGGGGGCGGATGGATGCAGTTTGTGAAAGATCCACCGCAGGCTGGGCTGGTGGAGCCGCAGGAACCACCGGGGCACCCATCCTCCCCAGCCCAAGTGGCAGCTCAGGGCTGCCCACACCCCAAAACGGGGGTTGGGGACACCCTGGCTTCCACCAGCTCCCCTGGAGCCCTTGGCACCACCGCCACCCCCCAGGGCAGGGGGGCTGGCCGGGATCACCCCATAAGACATGGGGTGTCCTCAGCCCTGCCCCGTGTCACCCGGGGGCTGTGGGTGTGCAGGGGTGGCTTTGGTCCCGCATGGAGCTCCCCATGGAACCCCAGCACTGCCAGGACTGCACAGGGGGGACAGCGCCGGTGTCACAGTCAGGGGGAGGACACTGTGCTGGGGTCACCACCACACCCACACAGAGGGGGCAATGTCAGAGCTACAGTCCTGGGCTCACTGCCACACCTGCATGGGGCTTCACTGTGCCAGGGTCAGCACCACACGTGTGCAGGGACACAAGTGCCAGGGTCACTGTCACACCTGCATGGGGGGAGCACTGAGCCTAGGCCACTGCACCACCACACCTGTGCAGGGGGACAGCGACAGGTCACCTGCACTGGGGGTCTGTCCTGGGCTCACTGCCACACCTGCAGGGGGGTCCGCTGTCCCATGGTCACGACCACACCTGTGCAGGGGGACAGCGACAGGTCACCTGCACTGGGGGTCTGTCCTGGGCTCACTGCCACACCTGCAGGGGGGTCCGCTGTGCCATGGTCACGGCCACACCTATGCAGGGGGACAGTGCCGGGGTCACCGCCGCACGTGCGCTGGCGGGGGGGAACAGTCCTGGGGTCATCGCCACACCTGCGTGGGGGGTGCCAGCGCCAGTGTCACCACCGCACACCTGCGCCGGGTCAGCCCCGGCGCTGGGTCCCCGCAGCCACCCCGGGAGGGCAGCGAGCGGTGGCCGCGGGCTCAGTGCCGCCCCGTCCCGCCCGGACCTGCGGCTCGGGCGTGCGCTCTCCCCCGCGCCGCCGTCCCCGGCAGCCACCAGGCATTTCCCTCCTCCATTTTAGACTCGGCTCCTCGGCACCACGTTCCGGGCGCGGGGAGCCCGGGCGGCCCCGGCCGCGCCGCCCCAGCCCACCGGGGAACTTCGCACGGCGGAGCAGGCGAGTGCGCGGCACCGGCACCGCGGCCCCGCGGGAGCTCGGCCGGGCTGCGAGCCCACGCCGGGGGTCCCCGAGCGGGGCAGGGGCGTCCCCACGCCCCGCAGCCCCTCCTGCGGTGCCGCATGGCGGGTGCGCGGCTGCCGGGGGATCCTCTCCGCCAGGGATGGAGCGAGGCGTGGGCTCCTGCATCCCTGCGGTGCTGCCCGCGCCGGGCTCTGCTGCAGCCGGGCAGGGCGAGGGGCACGGGCGGGACCCCCGAAGTTTGTGGGAAGTGCCTGGAGACCCCCCGAGAGAGGGGACGGGGCTGCCATGAATTCCTGTGTCACTGCACGGGGAATAGGGGGGAAAAGCAGATCAGGAGGAAGCACGCTTAGGGAACAGAAAAAAAAAATGATAAGGAAAGGAAAAACAACCCAGCGAAACCGCAAACCTGGGCGTATGTTTTGTACATTTAAAGATTAAAAGAAATAATGATGGCGGGGAAAAGAATTGAAAATTAAGCCGGAGCGCAGGGGCCCGGCGTGGCCCCCCCTTCCCTGCATCACTTTCCCAACATTTCAGCCCTGATTCCTGCATCGCCGGGGCCGCGGGCTAAAAATACAGGGATGCAGGCGAGGGGAGGTGAGGAACGAAAACGCTGGAAAAAATGGGAAAAAAATGTTTAAAAGCGCCTCAAAGGAGGGGGAAAAAATTAAAAAAAGGGAAACAAAGCCCTCCCCCACCCAGCTCCCCCGGAATCGCCGGGCGGGAGCCCCACTCACCCGGTGCTGCGGCGGGGTCAGAGGCTGCCCATGGCCCGGGAGGGCGAGCGGGCGACCCTCGGCGAGGAGGCGACCCCGCTGCCCGCCGGCCTCCGGCCGCTGCTGCTCCCGCTGCCCGCGGCGGCGGCTGCTGCTGCTCGGTGCTCGCTCGCAGCCCTTTTATACCGGCTGGAGCCGGTCTCCGCCGGCGGCTCCGCAGCGCCCATGTGCGCGGCGCCGGGCCCGGCTCGCCCAGCGGCGGCACCGCGTGTGCGGGAGGGGCGGTGCAGCGGCCGGAGCGGGGGAACCCGCGGGGTCCCGCAGCCCCCACAGCCCCCGCAGCCCCCGGCCCGCACCTGCCCCGCACGGCGCGCCCCCGCCGGAGCGGGGTCCGGAGCATCCCCGGGGTGCGGTGCCTGGAGCATCCCCGGGGTGCGGTGCCTGGAGCATCCCCGGGCTGGGCTCGCGGGGGATGCGGGTGGGATGCGGGGAGCACATGGCGGAGCCCCCCCGCACGGTGCCGGTTCTGGGGGTGGCCCAGTGTGTTTGTCCCCTCCGAGCTTTGGGTGCTGCGCATGATGTGGCGTTAGGGGTAATATGCCCCTTGTATTTTTCAGGACAAAACATCTCCTTTATTTGCATTTCTAGGGAAATAAACCATCTCTCTTGGTTGTATCTTAAGGGAAAACCGTCTCCTTTTGTTGCAGTTTCAGGGGAAAACGTCTCCTTTGGTTGAATTTCTAGGGCAAGCATTTTTCTTGCTTGAATTTTTAGGGGGACCCATCTCTCTTGGTTGTATTTTTAAGGGAAACCACCTCCTTCAGTTGTATCTTTAGGGAAAACCATCCCCTTTTGTTGCGATTTTAGGGGAAAACATCTCCCTTGGTTGCATTTTTAGGGCAAACATTTTCCTTGCTTGAATTTTTGGGAGAACCATCTGTCCTGGTTGTATAGGGGAAAACATCTCCCTTAGCTGCCTTTTTTTTCTTTCTTTTTTTTTTTTTTTTTAGAAAAAACCCATCCCTTGGTTGTATTTTTACAGAAAACACCTCCTTTAGTTGCATTCCTCAAGAAAAACATCTTCCTCAGTTAAATTTTTAGGGGGAACTGTCTCTGTCAGTTGCGTTTTTGGGGGAAACATCTCCCTTGGCTGTATTTTTGAGTGGAAATCATCTCCTTTAGCTGGACTTTCAGGGAAAAACGTGCTTTTTGTTGCATTTTTAGGGCAAAACATCTCACTTAGTTGCATTTTTTTTAGGGAAAAACGTGTCCTTTCGTTGAATGCTAAGGGGAAAGCATTTCCATTGGTTGCATTTCTAGGGGAAACCAGCTCCCTCAGTTGCATTTTTAAGGGAAAACATGTCCTTTATGTAGGAAGCTTAAAAAGTAGGGATTTGTGAGTCAAGCAGAGCAGGAGAGACCGACTCACCACCTCCAGGGATGGGGAGGGAGGGAACAGGGGTTCAATCATCCTAAGATGACAGAACATCCTGAGCTGGAAGGGACCCACAGGGATCATTGAGTCCAACCCCTGGCCCTGCACAGACACCCCCAAAATCCCACACTGTCCTTGAGAGCGTTGTCCAAACTCTCTGGGAGGTCTGGCAGCCTCAGCTCACTGCTGCTGCTGCATCCTGCTCCTGTTCTCCGTGTGCTGGGCACGGATGGGTGCTGCCAGGAGGATTTGGAGTCTTGCACCATTCCTTGTGACTTTTGGGCCAGTGACTTCTGCCTGCAGCGAACAGCAGAGAGGTCAGGGTGGGTGGGTGACCACACCTCTCCTCACCTGCCCTCCTGGGATCTGCCCCCTGTGCTGGCCCAGGACCCCACCACAGTGTGCTGGGTTAATGTGGAACCTGCTGATCCTGGTTCATACCCCTGGAAAAAGGACCCAGGTTAAAATGTTCCTGCACTGCAAGGGCTGCTGTGTTTGGTTTGGCCACAGTCCCTTCTGCTGCTTTTCCCTTCCTTTGCCCCAATGGGATTGCTAGTGGGACAACACAGCCAAGGGCAGCAGGTAGTTGGGGCAAAATTCTCCAGAGTCCCCACAATGAGGCAAATTGTTGCTTTCGCTCAGGAACTTGGGGAAAGCTGCTGCTGGTTTCTCTTGGCAGTGCTGACCCAACAGCCGCTGCCTCCAACAAGTGCTGGTGCTCTCAGGGAGGTTTCAGCAGCTTCACTCCTCACAGTCTCCTCCTGAACGAGCTGAAATCCATCAGAAATCCATCAGAAATCTGGGTACTCGGCCATGGGAGTGTGCCCTGAGAGTCTCCCTGCCCCACAGGAAAACCCCTTCCTCTGAGGGAACATTTGAGGTGGCTGTCCTTATCCATGCCCTGCCTTTCAGGGGCACAGATAAAGGGTGACCACCCCTCTGGCCTAGCAGAGCCAATATCCCGTTATACAAGCTTTTCCTCGGGAGTGGGTCACCCTCCCCGTGCTGAAATCCTTCCCGGCAGGGACAGTGCAAGTGGCTGTGGGACAACAAAAGAGGTTTGTGCCTCCAGGGGAGAAATAAGAATGCAAATATCTTTGGCATGAAAATCCCGAAGCGATTTGCTCCTCGGCATTTCTTGTCAGTACTTTGCATCTGTCTCTGCCTCACCTTCCCATTCCTTTCCTTTGGGCTTTCCAAGAGCAATAAGGCTTTGGGGAGGGATGGGGGCTGCAGGGGCCCTGTGGGGGGACAAGGATAGAGGCTGCAGGCTCTCCAACCCAGATCTTCTCAGCCCCACTGTAAAACCCTTTTTTTCCCCGTATTGTTTGCCCGCTTTGCGGAGATTTCCCTGCTGCTTGGCTTGGCTGTGCCTCGCCGGGCTCCTTTTCCCCGGCACATCCATTGTGGGGCCGTCCCGTGCCTGGCAGCGCTTGCACCAGGACGTGCCTCCTCCTCCTCATCCCAGCAGCTCCAGCAGCCCGGGAGCACGGCTGGTGTTGGAGGGCTCTGTGATCCACAGGGCAGCAGAGCAAGCGTCCTGTCTGTGGGCATAAATCAGCCGGGAGCTGGAAAACAGGGCGGGCTGGGAAGAGCAGGGGAGCGCGGGCCCCTGCGCCGAGCCGCCGGATGGCTCAGGGACTTCCAGTTCATTTATTCTGCGGGGGTTTGCCCAGCCCTGCTCGGCATGGGAAATGTTTGCTCTGAAAGACCCAGCAGCGAGATGGGTGAAAAACATTCTCCTGTCCCCGGAGCTGGCAGAAATCCTGGTCGATCTGCAGAAGTATGTTTTTGTCGGTGCTGCTTATTCTGTGAGGAGAACTAGCATAAACTATTCCAGTAGAAAACCTTTTTCCTGGAATAAAGTCCTGACTGTGTTCAGAGCATTGTCAGGCCGGCTGTGCTGGGAATGGAGCTTTGCTGGTAAACATGTCAGCGCTGGGGAGGCCCAAGGGGACACACGCAGAGCTCCTGCCCCTCTGCCCCACGGGCAGACTCCTCTCCAGGTACCTGCTGCCCTTCTCTGCTCAAATCAAAGTCTCTGTTATCTTGAATTGCAAAAAAACCGTAGATTTGTTTTTCTGCCCCCTGAAAGCCTGTCTGCCCTGCCATCCATCCCCTCCAGTCTGTAGCTGGACATCCCCCTACAGGGCCAGCACCAAGAGCCTCACCATGGGGATCTGTCCCCATCCCACATCACTCAGCAGCTGTGGGGTCAGCACGGCCTGAGCCATCGCTTCTGCTTGCCTGCTTCAGTTTCCCTGCCCGCACCTGGCACAAGGGCTGACCCTGGGAGCTCCTGGAGTGGTCCTGGATAACAGCAGGTACCCACTCCGCTTTGAATTTCTCATCCTTTGCTGTGTCCTGTTCTCCCTGCTCCTCGTGGCCGGGATGGGGACCCTGCTGGGACTTTCAGCAGGGCCACTGGGTGGGTTTGGGCTGGAGATCAGAGCTGGGACACCCTGGGTGTGTTGTGAGCCCCGGGAGCTGGCGGGGGGTAGCTCAAAGTGCAGCTGGGTGTGCTTCAAAGGGCGGCAGGTTTTTCTGGGCTCCAGCCACTGCTTTGCTCTCCAGGCAGGCGTGAAATGTGAAAGAATGTGAAAAATGTGAAAATGATCATGCTGGCCCCAAGATTTGTAAACTTTCTGGTTAATGTGTAATAAATACATGACAGATGCTGCCAGCGCTGTGCGGGTGACCCCTCTGTGGTGGCACTGCCAGCGGTGACGTCCCAGAGAGGCATCTCCCCTCTGCACCAGCCAGCCCGGGGGTGTCCTGCTTGGAGAGGCTTTGGGGCTTTTCTAAACTGGTTTATCTGGTTTGGACTTCTCCAGGTTCCTGCGAGCTGCCTTGCCTGGCTTGCAAAAGGCAGGTTATTTATTTGTTCAGCCCTCCCCTGGTACAAGGTGCGTGTTTGACGCCCAGGTGCGCCGTGTCCAGCTGAGGAGCGCGCTGCCAACGCCGCTTATCCGGAGGCCTTGGATGCTGGGAGTGATTCCTCCCAGGTAGCTCATCCAGCTGTAGCCATCTGTGCAGTATTTCCTGCTTGGCACAAGGCGAGGTGCCACAATGTTCCTGCCATAGGCAGCCTGGGCAATCTCTCCTGAGTCATTTTGACTTTTGCAAAAGTAGCTGAAAGTCGGTCGGGCAGCTCTGGGTGGGTCTGGCTGCAGCGAAGCTGGAGGGGAACAGAGGTGCTGGAGGTCCTGGTGGGGCCTGGGGTGAACAGGGGCTGGGATTTATCCCAGGGAGGCTCCCACCTCCTCCAGGGGACGTGCACAGCCCGGACTCACTGTGAATTTGGGCTGAAAAGGGTCAGAGAGGGCTCAGAGTGCAGTGGAGCTGGTGCCAAGGGATGGCCTCACGCTCAGGGATGTGGTCTGGATGGGGACGTTCCACGGCCGTGTTCCCCTCGCCTTCAAACGGCCTCCAAGCATCAGGGATCAAGGAGTCTTGTCTGATGCTAATGCATGAATTTGAGCCCTGAAAGACTTGCCCTGTAATTTAGGGAGGAGAGAGTGTCCTTTGAAATTTGTTTGGGTTGTTTTTGTTAGCTGTGTCATCCTGGCATCCCTCCCCAAATTAAATGGAAGGGACAGAGGTTTGTGGGTTCGGCTGCTTTGAGGTGTGCTGGGTTTTCCCCTGTGGCTGCAGGTGCAGCTGGGGGTCCCTGGGGCACGCTGTGGGGTGCAGGGCCACCCCCAGGAGTGGGACTGTGTCTGGGGAGGTTCTGCTGGGACGATGTTTGGAGAGGCTGAGATTTGGCACAGAGACCACGCTCAGCCTGGGAGGGGCTGGGAGCTGCTGGATGCCAGCAGAGGTGCCAGAGGGCAGGATTAGGTGGTGTGTCTTCCCAGAAAGCCTGAACACCACCTGCCTGAGGAGCTCAGCTCAACTTTCAGTGCTTTATTTTTCCTCAAACCCTAATTCTAGCAGAGGGTGATATCCTGCTCCATTGTGGAGAGTCCCAAATAGGGGACTGGGATGGGGCTGGGATGGGGCTGGGGTGGGCTGAGGTAGTGCTGACTGCTGTGAAGTTGGTGGTGTCAGTTCTGTGCTGTCCTTGGCCCAGCTGGGCTCAGCCCCTGGGCAGGGGGTGTTGGACCCAAGAAGAGCTGCCCCTTTCAAATGCCCATCCATGAAGAAATCCAAGGAAATTGCAAAGGAATTTTTGTTTTGAAAGTAAAGGCAACTTAGCTGCCATCAAACATGTCCAGAGACCTCATCTCCATTGTTGGACCTGTGGGGATGCAGGAGGGTTCAGAACGGGACCTGAACTCCTCAGCTTTGTTGGGGCAGGGCTGAGCAGCCTCTCCCACAGCTGAGCCCCCTTCCACGGCTCAGCCCCACCACCCACCACATCCCACCCCCATTAGCTGATGTACTGAGAGCCTCCAGGCTTTATAAATTAACACTCTGGGCTATGAATTATGAATGGAGCCACATCTCTGATCACTGCAATGCTCTGCTGACAGCCCAGGAGCTGCTGATCCAAGTGACAGCCCAAAGCTTTTAAAGATGTGAACAGCAAAACCTGGGAATAATTTACTTCACAAGCTACAATCCGCTTGGCCTACAGATGGGGCTCATCATATTCCCTCTCCTCCCTGCTCCTGTCCTGTTCCTCTCTTTTGTTTCCCAGTATTGCCTTCTCTACTCTCCCTCTCTGTCTTAATGGATGTTGCCCTGCTTGACTGTGTTGACCATCCCTGGGGAGCTGCATCCCTGATGCCACATTCCTGCCCCAAGGTTGCTGGTACCAACTGGGGACAGCTGGGTCCTGGCCATCCCCAACCCAGACACAGATCCCCACAGCCAGTGCAGAGCTCCTGGTGCAGGACCCAGCGGGATTTTGGCAGATCTCTGCAGCTTCATCCCCCTTTGGCCATAACTTTGTGTCCAAACATCGTATTGCACAGCTCCATCTGCTCCGTGGAGCTCTGCCACAGCTCTGCCTCTGCCATCGGTCTTTGGAGGGTTTGTCCTTGAGCCTTTCCATCTCTGGAGGCCAAATCCTGCCCTAAGCAGCTGGATGTGCTTAATCCTGGGTATTTCTGGGGGCTTTTGCCTTCTGGGTTTGTATGGATTCCTGCCTCCTCACCTCTGGGGCAGCTCCCTCCAGCAGCCCATGCTCCCTGCTCTGCCAGCGCTGGGGCAGTGGGAGCAGAACTAAATTTAGACAATGAGCTTCAGACACTTGTCACAAATGAACACAGGGCCCTGTATGGCCCCCTCGTGGGGCTGTGCCCCCTGCAGCACTCGGGGGAAAGCCCTTGGCAAGCAGGAGGGAGCACGGGATGGCAGGAGCATGGGATGGCAGGAGCAGGGGATGGCAGGAGCACGGGGTGGCAGGAGCACGGGATGGCAGGAGCATGGGGTGACAGGAGCATGGGGTGGCAGGAGCATGGGATGGCAGGAGCAGGGGTGGCAGGAGCAGGGGATGGCAGGAGCATGGGGTGACAGGAGCACGGGATGGCAGGAGCACGGGGTGACAGGAGCATGGGGTGGCAGGAGCAGGGGGTGGCAGGAGCAGGGGGTGGCAGGGGCATGGGGTGGCAGGGGCATGGGGTGGCAGGGGCACAGAAAACCAGCCTGAGCAGTGGGTGCAGGAAAGGGGCACTTCATATTCCCAGTCCTTTGCAGCTGAGCCATTGTGAACCAGGCAGCAGAACAACCTCAAGTGTCTGGAGAAGGTGTTTTGCCCTGGGTTGGGATGCAGGAGCACTCCCCACGTCCTGACTCTTTTGTTTCTCTTGCACAGGGGGTGCCGTAACGAGGTGAGGGATGGATTGACAGAGCCCCAGCAGTTTCTTCTCCACCCAAAGGCCAAGGGGCTCAGCCTGCAGGGAAGGAGCCATTTTTGGACACAAACATCCCTGTGGCTGCGGTGAGGGGAGAGGAGCTGCCGCCGCCGCAGATCGAACCCACTCCTGGAGGGGAAAATACCGCTTCAGTTTGGTGTCTAATTAGATATTTACCAGGAAGGAAGGAAAGATATAAATAGGGTGACAGTGACTTCAAAGGGTGTTTTTTGACTTCTAAGAATAACACCTTTGCTGGCGCCGATTTCGGGAATATCGGCTGTGCCTGGGTGTGAAAGACGGAGGAGGTGTCGCAGCTCGGTCGGCAGCCAAGGGAGCAAACCCAGACCCCAGCCCCTGTCCAGCCCCAGGGGATGAGCTGAGGAAGGGGCAGAGCCCGTGGAAAGCTCAGCTGCATCCACAGGGACACAGCAGGGCGAGTTGAGGGAAGATTGCCGGTGCTGCAACACGGGCAGGAGGGGACGTGTGGCACCATGGGGACCCCATCCTTGTCCCCTTGGGCAGTGCTGATGCTCACCCTGGTGGGACTCTGGGCTCCCTGTGTGCTGAGCAGGCAGCCCAACTTCATCGTCATCCTGGCCGATGATGTGGGCTGGGGGGATCTGGGCGCCAACTGGGCAGAGACGAAGGAGACCCCGCATTTGGATCAGCTGGCTGCCGAAGGAACAAGGTAATGTCTGTCCCCCTTCCCTGCCCTCACCCAGCATCTCTGGATACTCTGTCCTGCAGCACAGGGGAATTCAGCCCTGTGGGACTGGCAGGTGAAGGGATTTCATTGGTGTGGGTTTGGGTGCATGGGGAGGGCAGCCAGAGCCTGATGCCTTGGGGTGCAGGTCCATCCATCCCTGCCGGAACCTTCATCTCCCACTCCCCACCCTCATCCCCAGAGCAAAACGGGGAGCGTGCAGGGGAGCAGGGAGGGACAGGGCAGTGTTAGAGCACACGGGGCCTTGTGAATTGAAGGGTCTTTTCGTTTTGCAGGTTCGTGGATTTCCACTCAGCTGCGTCCACGTGCTCCCCGTCCCGCGCCTCGCTGCTCACGGGGCGCCTGGGGGTGCGCAACGGGGTCACCCACAACTTCGCCATCAGCTCGCTCGGGGGGCTGCCCCTCAACGAGACCACCCTGGCCGAGGTCCTGCGGGAGGCTGGCTACAGCACGGGGGCCATAGGTAATGCCCAGAGTGCCAGGGGGCGGCTGGGCAGGTGGCAGGGGGTGACAAAGGTGTCCTTGCAGAGGAGGTACTTGGGTAAAATGCTGGCAGGGAAAGGAAAATCTAAAGGATCACGTGAGAGATTTCACACATCCCCCTTGGATTTTGCAATGCCAAGCTTAAGATCTTCCTTCTCAATGGTGCTGATGGAAATCCAGACTTCTCCACCTAATCTCTCAGTGCTTTACCTCACAAGGAATGTGCTGGGTGTTCCTTAGCAAACAGGGCTGTGCTCCTTGGCTCTGCCATCCTGCATCCCTCACCATGGGCAGTGCTGCTGGCCTGGTGGCTTTGGGCACCCTCCTGTCGCTGTGGGTCCCCCTCAGCCTGCAGAAGCCCTTTGCACCTGAATCTCCTGCTGTTGTGCTGGCAGAAAATCCCTCTGTTTTTCCATTTTCCCCCAGTTTTTGCAGTTCTCCCTCTTGGATCGGCGCGTTAGGTGGGAGCAAGCGCGTGCTGGAGGTCAGAGGATGAAGCTGGCTGTTAGGGAGCGGTTAGGAAGCCGTCTGCTCAGAACACAAACACATGAAAGAGCCTTTTAAGGCTGGAAACAGTCGCTTTGCACAGGCATGAGATACCTTATGCATTTTTTCTGGGTTTTCTGCAAAAATAGACGGCATTCTGGAATCGCGGCCAGCACAAACAAGGAGCCTTTCTTGTAGCTTGATTAAAGCCCCCAGTGCTGCGGGCACCTCGTGGGTGAGGGCTGCTGGTGGCCAGAGCTGTGTCACCTCTGAAATGATGAAAGGATGTTCTGTGGCTTCCTCGCAGGCAAGTGGCACCTGGGACACCACGGCCGCCATCACCCCAACTCCCGCGGTAAGGGCTGTGCCAGCGGGGACGGGCTGAGGGCCCCGTGGCCACCTTGACCCCTCTGACCCCCTCGCTTGCCTCTCAGGCTTCGACTTCTACTTTGGGATCCCCTACAGCCACGACATGGGCTGCACGGACACCCCTGGCTACAACCTGCCGCCCTGCCCGCCCTGCCCGCGGCACGGCACCGCTGCCAGGTACGGGGCACGGGGCTTCCAGTGCTGGCACGGGGAGGTGGGCGTTTGCAGCAGTGTCCCCAGCCCTGAGGGCTGCCCTTGGCTGTGGTCACCTCCCCTCATGCCCTGTGCAGCCAGTTTCCCCTGCAGGGTGCAGGCTGGGAGCACCCCGTGCCATGGGGACGTTGGCACCGCTCCCTCTGTCCTACCTTCCTCGGCTTTCTGGAGGCCAGGAGAACAGGCAGGCTCCATGCCTGCTCCAGTGACAAGCCTGGGGTGGCTCTTCCCATCAGGGTGGCGAGGAAGGACTGTTACACAGAGGTTGCCCTGCCTCTCTTCGAGAATGTCACCATCGTCCAGCAGCCCGTGGAGCTCAGCAGCCTGGCCAGGCGCTACGTGGAGGAGGCAACACGGTTCATCCAGAGGGCCAGGTGAGGGCCACCCACTGTCCCCTGTGTGTCCCCTTAGCTAGGAGAGCCCCTGGGTCACTGCAGGACTCCTTTGCATCGTGCTGGTGCAGTGCCAGGGGAGATGGGTGCTGCCCCGTGGTTCAGATTTGAGGTTTCTGTGGTTTGGTTTCCTACTGCAGGAGGCACTGAGGCTCTTCTGGTGTCCTCAAAAATGGCTGTGTGTTTTTAAAATCATCATTTTTGAGGAAAGTCAAAACCTTTGAGTGGGGCTGTGCCTCCTTCCTGGGGGAAATGTGCATGATGTCAGGGCTAGTGGGGATGGGAGGGAGGCAAACGCTGCCATCAGTCTGTCCATCCCTGCATCCCTGTGGATGAGGTGGCAATGGGGTGGTGGAGGTGCCTCCATGGGTGTGAAGTGCTGGCAGGGGCTGTAAACAGGCGCTGAATGGTGCTCAGGGTGGGACCAGAACAGCACCCAGAGGTGTTTGAGCACACCCTGTGTGTGAGATTGAATCAATTTTGAGGATAAAGCACTCCGACATCGCTGGGCTTCAGGATCTGCCTCCCCCAGCCTCACGGCACAGGAGGTGCCCGGGTGTGTTTGTCCCCGAGGAGCAAAGTGGCTCCTCCGGATGACGCCCCCGAGCCCTGCTGACGGGTTGTGTAATTTTAATCCCCATTATTGGCGGATTACGAGCTGTGACTTTGCAAAATGCCTCCCTGCAGAGTGAGGAGAGGAAGCGCTGCCGGGCAGCCCTGCCTGAGCACATCCCCTGCCTGCATCCCGGGATAACGCAGGCCCAGGGAAGGCGGGTCCTTGGGGTAAGGTTTGTGTAACAGAGGTGAATGAAGGGCTGGGCAGGGAGCAGCACATGGGGAAATGGCTCTTTACAAAGCTGGGTGCTGCTTTGTTGCACAAGACCTATAGTTTATCCCTTTGGATGCCAAGGATTGGCCATGGGGTGGCTTGGCCATGTTTGGGATGCTGAGGGTACCCAGGCTCTGGGCTGTGGGGCAGCAGCAATCTGTTCTCCTGCCAAACCCCCAGCCCTCCGGGCTGCCAGGATGCTCTGTGGCTGTGAAACCAAGTGTGTAAGCTCTGGGTTAATAGGAAACGCCTTTAAACTCCCATCAGTGTTTTGGGGTTATCTGCGTTCATGGAGAACAGGATTAAGCAGGTGCCTACCTTTTCTCCCCTTCCCTTTGATGGCTTATTCCAGCTTTCCTCTGCCTGACTCATTCCTTACAGGACAACAAAAGAACACCGGATTTGCCATCCCAGTGTTCTTTTAACCAGTCAAGGTTCAGCAGTTTGTGTCACTGAGACGTGGCACTGCTCAAGCACAAGCGAGCGTGGGACCAAAAGTCAGGGACTCCTGTCTTCATTATTGATTAAACGTTTGCTCGATCCGCAGGACAATTCTGAGGTGTCCGTGTGGCAGATGGGAGGGATGTTCAGCTGAGCATCACAGCCACCAGTCCATCTGGATGCTGGAGTGGTGCTCCCAGGTGGGATGCGAGCCAGGGGAAGCAGCTTTCCCTGCTCCAGGGGCTCTGGCATCCCATGGGAACAGGTCTCACGGTGGCAGTTTGCAAGGGGCACATGAGCTGTCCTGACCCCCCAGGTCCTGCAGGGACAGGCGGGGTGCCAGGGGGACACAGCCCTTCACGGGGGGGATGCGGCAGCTCCGGGCAGGATGGGGTTTACTCATTTTCCACGCCAGGTGGGTGACGGGCAGAGGAAGGAAGTGCCGGAGCTCACGTTGGAAGGGCCCCGGGAGCTTCCAGGAGGCCGCGATGGGGCGGCCGCGGGCGGGCGCGTGCGCCGGCTGGGACACGTCCCCGGGATCCGGCCCCTCCCCGCCGCTGGCCATCCCACCCTTCCCCTCCGAGGTCCCTGAGGAAGAGCAGGCCTCGTTGGAGCAGATAAATATAGCTGTAAACAAGCAAACAGGACGTGTCCTGTGACGATTTAGGAGCGAGCAGGCGGCGGGGCAGTGCACAGTGCCGCGCTCCCCGTGCCGGGCTGTGTGGCACTGCCCAGGCCGTGCCCGGCGTGCTGTGGGCGGCCTGCTGCGGCCCATCCTCTGCCCACAGCACCAGCGAGGCCGGGGAGGGGGCAAAGGGCCAAAATGGGCCCCCTGAGAGAGGGGAAGGAGGTGTGTGGGTGCACCAGCGTGAGGTGTTTGGCCGCTGGAGATGGAGGAAGGGGCAAATCCATCTCAAATGGGGGGACAGTTGGCAGCGGGGGGACAGTGGGGAGAGGTTAAAGCTGGAGCAGGGGAGAAGTGGCTCAGCTCAGCCAAGCTTCCTCTCTGTAAGGAGAGGGGTGCCTGGAGGGTTTGCAGCTGGGTGATGCACGTGGGGTGTTTTTCCCCCAAGGAGCTGCAGCAGAGGCAGGGCTGGAAGGGCCACCAATTTCCGTGCCCAGGCTCAGCAGTGCCACCACCCCAATGACCTCCTGCCACCGCCTTCCCCTGGAGGCTGAACACTCTCCCTCTGTCCCCTGTGCAGTGACAGTGGACGTCCCTTCTTCCTCTACCTGGCCCTGGCCCATATGCACGTGCCACTGACCCCCCCGCTGCCCCCCGCGCCGGGCAGGGGCATCTACGGAGCCTCCCTGGGCGAGATGGATGTGCTGGTGGGACGGATAAAGGAGGTCGCTGACAGCCTGGGCAGGGGCAGCACACTCCTGTGGTTCACAGGTACAGCAGGACCACGGGCTGCGGGTGACACTGGGGACTGCACCTGGAGGCAGAGGCAGGGCCTGTGTTTGTCCCCTGCCCTCGATGTCCCCTGCCCTCAATGTCTCTGCCCTCAATATCCCCTGCCCTGGATGCTCCCATTGCTCTGTGGATGGGGAGTGGTCCCAGCCTGGGGACAGGGGTCTCAGGGTGCTGTGCCCACTCAGCTGGGTGCCCACCCTGCCACCCCCCTCCGGCTGCAGGGCTGAAGTGGTGGGGCTGTGACTAATTAAACCACAAATCCTCGTTCGTTAAGAAGCCCAAATCCGCTCTCTGTCGCTGAGCAGCCTCCCTAATGAGGATGTCTTGCTCCCGATGACAGGAACTGCTCGGCCGCTCATTAACACCCAAAGCTGATGGCACCGTGCCCCCCCTGCCCTGACCTGGCTGCACTCCAGCCCCTGCCCTGTGCTCAGCCCCTGCAAACAAACTGCTAAAAACCAAAATCTATCAACCAGCTGCTCTTGCTGCTGTGGAGAGGCATCACAGGGGTGGCAAAGAGGGATGGAAGGGTCACTTGTCCTTGCCTACCCCCCCCACACACACTGTGAAGGTGTCCTGTGTGGTCCTGGTGTCTCTCATGGGGACATTTCTTTCTCTTGCAGGTGACAATGGCCCCTGGGCACAGAAGTGTGAGCTGGCAGGACGCCTAGGGCCGTTCGTGGGTGCCTGGCAGAGGCAGCGAGGTAACCTGGCAGCGTGGGGGGGTCCCAGTCCCCGGGGGCACAGCGGGGGCTGCTCCACAAAGCCCTTCACTGCCCATCGAGGGGACACGGGCAGCATTCCACCCCCAGCCTTTCCCTGGCTGCTGCCCTGGCCTTGAACACACCCCAGCGTTATTCTTTTCTTCCAGACAGTCATGTTTCCCCTAGAACTGCTGCGGGGGGTGGGCCGGGGTCCCCATTGCCCCGGAGCTCGGGGTGAGTGTGCTGGTTTGGAGAGGGGGTGTTGCTGTCTGCCCCATCAGGGTCTCACATCAGCCCCCAGCCCCATCCTGCCCAGAGCAGAGCACCCACCACCCTCCCTGCACCCCGGGACTTGGCTTTTCTTTCTCTCCATCGTTTTGTTGTTTTTTTTTGGGGGGGGGGGGGGGGGGTTGTTTTGGTTTTTTCTTTTTCCTCTTTCCTCCTTTTCCGGCCAAGCCATCTGCTTGGTGGGTTTATTTCGGCCGGGGCAGCCAGAAACACTCATGAGTCAGGCGTTTCCCACTTCTGCTTGTCTTACGCGGTGTTAACGTGCCCGGGCTCAGCAGTGAGGGGCTTCCTTCTCCCTTCCCGACACTTCCCCGGGCAAACTGCGCTGGCTCTGTCCCATTCCCAGAGCCCTTCCTTCTCCTGGCCCCGGGATGGAATCGTAACCTTCGTTTTCTAGTAAACAAACCCCGCTGACGGCCCCGGGTGGTTGCTCTTGAGCAACCCACGGTCACAAGCCCCGGCAGATGGTACAGAAACTGCGGCGCTCGGGAACAGGGCGAGCACAACACGGCCCCGTCCCAGCCCCTCGCTGCCCTGCAAAACACCCGGGAGGAGGCTGGGGAGGAGGTCGGGCTGGCAGAGCGCTCGGAGCTGGCTGTAAACACTGGCTGCGGGGGTGACTTCGGAAATCCCTGCGCTGGTGGCTGCACGGATGTTTGGAAAGCCGGCCCGGGCTGCTGCCGGCTGGGCTGGCACTGCCCGCACCGCCCGGGCTGCCCGGGGGGATTGTTCCCTGCCAGGGAAAAGCCCTCGAGGAGCGGGAGGGCAGGGGAAGACACACTGCTCCCGGCTCTCTTTGTTTCCATGTGTTTCCATAGGTTTCTCTATGTCTCTATATGGTTCTATTTGTTTGTATGTTCCTACATGTTCCTATATGTTCCCACATGTTCCTATATGTTCCCATATGTTTCTGTATGTTTCTGTGTGCTTCTAACATGTTGATATATGTTTTGGTGTGTTTCTAACATGTTTTTATGTTCCTACATATTCCTATATGTTTCTACACCTTTCTATATGTTTCTAACATGTTTCTAACATGTTTTTACATGTTCCTACATGTTTCTACATGTTCCTATATGTTTCTGTGTGTTTCTATGTTTCTACATGTTCCTGTATGTTCCTGCGTGTTTCTACGTGTTTCTTTATGTTTCCTGTAGCTCCATCTTCCCTTTTAGGGTCCAACCCTAAATTCCAGGGATGTTTTCCACTGATTTCAGGTGGTCACGGGAGTTGGGAGACAGCAGCATATCCGTGTGTGCTGCCCCTTCCTCTGTGCTTCCCACAGCCCCCAGCCCACCCCAAAAACTCGTCTCCCGCCTTGGGGTCAAGAGTTCAGCAGGGGGGGGATATTGGGAGAGAGAGAAACATTTTGAGGATGTGATGCTGGGCATGTTTTGAGGCAGGTTGGGGAAGTTCCAGGCCTGGTGTCCCTGTGCTGAGGACCTGCTGTGTGTGTGGTGGGACCAAGGTTTTCATCCCGCCACGGGAATGCACAGTTCAGCTTTCCTGGAAAGCCTGGAAAGTCCCCACAGCAGCAGGGCTGCATCATCCCCACTCTGGAGAAAATTCCCTGGTTGGGTTTGGGTGTTTCAGCCCTGTTTACTTCCCAAAGTGTTAATGTGACCTCATTCCCAGGCTGCTCTGACCTGACCAGCCAGAGGTGCTGGGGTGGCTTGGTCAGGAAATATCCCTCTGATGTCCTTCCAGAGACCCCTGACCATGCTTGGAAAAACCCTGGAAATGCATCCAGGAGGATGAGTTATTTAATATATGTGCAGAGATGGGGATTGATATTAATTGCTGTAATTGCTGTCATTTCCTGGGGTGTCCGAGGGCAGGGGGGAAACACCAAAAGTTTGGGTGGGGAACGGGAGAGATTGGAGATGTGCTCAGTCTGTGGAAGGGTCAGAAACCTTTTCCCTGGGCTAGTCCTTGTGGCACCTGTGCCATTGGTGCCCTTGTGGGCATGGCAGCATTGTTTGGGGGCATGCTCAGCCCGTGGCACCCGGCAGTGACTCTGGAGGGGCCGGGCCAGGCTGGGGGGGCGCGGGGCTCTCTTGGCTGTGCCCGGAGGAAATGGCTTGGGGCGAGTGCCGTTGCCATGTGCACACTGAAAGGCAGCGCACAAAGGCTGCTCCTGGGAAGTTTGCTCGGTGAATCGGGTTGGGATTTTCTCTTTGCCCCATTCCCAGCCCCTTCCCCCTCCAGCTGCCTGGGGCCCTCTGGGCTGCAGCCAAGGCAGAGGCTCTCCAACACCCTTCCAGCCCTTTTGATGCTTGCTGCTCCCATTTCGGGGCTCAGCACCCCAGTTTCGGTGCTCAGCACCCCAGCCCCACTGCTCAGCACTCCGGGTGCTGGAGGGACTGGGCAGCTTCCCCGTGCATCTCAAGCCCAAGGACAGAGCAGGTGTGCTTTGGGTGCTGTCAGGGAAAGGATGGATCAGGTTCATTAACTGGCAGGAGGGTTATTAGCAGGATGGTATTTTTAATGAGGCAGGTTTCCAGCGGGGGGGGGGGGTGCTGTTGGTGCTGAGCCCTGCAAAGGACAGAAGCCCCTGGAATAAATTCCTACATTTCCTGCCTGCTCCGTTCTCTCAGCTGGCATCAAAAGTGGATGGAAATGCAATGGCTCTGGCAGCTGCTGCATTTCTCATCAGTCACTGGAGCAGAGAAACAAACCAGTGCCCAGCTGAGACCCTTTTCTCTTTCCCTTTGGAAAACTCCTGTAGTTCTTCCCTCTTCCCTGGCCCAGTGAAACCACCCTCCTTTGGGGTAATTTACACCATCCCTGCCTCTGAACATTTCCTTTCCCAGTGAAACTCCGGGCTCAGGAGGTTTTTCAGTATCAGCAGGATGCTGAGCACTGCCCTGTTCTCCTGCAGGTGGGAGCTCAGCGAAGCAAACAACCTGGGAAGGAGGGCACAGGGTGCCAGCCCTGGTGTACTGGCCTGGCCGTGTCCCTGCCAGGAGGACGAGCCGTGCTCTGCTCAGGTAAGAGCCCCTCAGGGAGCGGGGTGGCCCCATTTGGAAGGACCCCTTGTCCCCACACTGCGGCCCAGGTCGTCACCTGGATTTTGGCAACAGCAGCCGCCTGCGCTGGTTATTCCCTGCCTTGTGCCAGACTGCCCTTTTGTCCTCTCCCGAGACTTAATGCTTCGGCCGGGAGGAGCTGAAAGGGCTTTTTGTGAGGCTGGAGGGTTGGCGCTCGCAGCCACCGGGCTCCGTGTGCTCCTGGCCGCCGTGGCCAAGGGCCTCGCGATAATTAAAAGATGACGATGTCCTCTCTCCCCACCAAGGAGCAGGCTCAGGCTTTGTGGTCTGCCAGTGGCTTTGTGTGGAGGAGGGTGCGGTTGTGGGCAGGGATGGCGCTGGCAGTCCCCGCAGGATGCGGCCGGGCCGGGATCTGGTGGCAGCGAGGGCCGGGGCTGCTGCCCCCGCGCCTCCCCTCGCTGGGGAGGGCTGCAGGGAGGGTCTGTATTGCCCCTCTCCCTGCAGCACTTGCAGCCCTTCGTGTGGAAGCTGCACCTCTCCTTCCAGCCCTCCTTGGCAGCAGATGTGGGGCACAGTGCAGGGGGAACGTCCCCGTTCATCCCTAATGGATCCCCACGATGCTGGGGGTCAGGCTGCTGGGGTTTGGGGCTTACTGGGCATTGGGATGCCCTATTCCCTCTAATCCTTGAGGCACAAAGGGTGGTGGGGCTGAGGGTTTGCTGGATGTTGGGAAAGAACGTCCCAGCTGCTGGAAGCAGGTCCTGACTGGTGAACCCTGGGGCAGTGCTGGGTGTTTCTAAGGTCCATGAGATAAGCTGGAGACACTCACTCGTTCCACAGCCTGAGGGCAGCTCTGGGAGCTGGATTTTTGCAGGCAAGGGAAGGTTTGAGCCAAAAGCTGAGTCACTGGTGTCTGGTGGAGGGAATGGGGAGCACGTAGCACCCCATGGTTTCACCTCCAAATCCTTGTCCTCCGTGGGCCGTGGGGCAGAGCTGCCAGCCCCTGCCTGCTCGGGCAGCTGGGGCAGCATGGGCAGGATCAGTGCCCATCCCATCCCCCTGACCCTGCCTCCAAGCCCAGCAATTCTGATTATGTCCTCAAAGACCTTATCTCCTGCATTTCCCAGCTCCAGTCTGGCAGGTTGGACAGCTGGAAATCTAGAAATCCAGCAGAGGCACGTGCAGCACTCCAGGTGCTTGGAAAGTGGCTCTGTAGCTGCCCTGGAGTCCCAGTGCAGCTGGAGCCCCCCACAGCAGAGCCTGGCACTGCCATGGGGCCGTGCCCAGCTGTGCAGGGGGGTGGTCTGGTGCCAGGGAGGGGCACCCCCTCTTTGGGAGGCAGCACAGAACCAGCCTGAGGGGCGTGAGCCATGGGTCATGCTCAGGAAAGTGTCACCACTGTGGTGCCAGCCGTGGCCTGAGGTGGGACAGGAGGTGCTCACAGGACAGGTGGCTTTTCTCTGCGCCTCTGTCACCCTCAGGGACAGCCCTCAAAGACCAGCAGGTGCAACAGGGACATTGAAATCCCTCCAGCTGATGGGGAAGGCCGAGAAGCTGGCGAGGGAGTGAAATGTGTGTGCAGGAGAGGCTGGGAGCCCTGTGCACTCACAGAGGAACCTCAGCCTGGTGGGATCCCCGGGGGGAGCCAGGCCTGGGCAGGGGAAGGCCTGATCCATCTGCACGAATCTCCTCCTCCCCTGGGGTTATGGAAACACCTGGCTCGGGCACAGAGGCTGCTGGAACTGCTCGGGACCTCGTGGCTCCGTGTCCTGCCTGGCCTGGGAGCGCAGGGCTGAGCGAGGTGAGCGTGCCCCGGGGCCGGGGAGCTGGAGCCAGCACAGAAACGCTGATGCCTCCTCACAGACCAGCACCTGCACGCTGGGCTCTGCACAAAACTGCCTTGTCTGCTCTTCTTAATTATGTGTAATTGTCAGAGCCACCCACTGTGCTTCTGCCCTTCCCTGCCCCAACCCGAAGTAGGGCACGGAAGAAGTAGGTCAGGAGGGTGGTGAAGGAGGAGATTGCACCATCCTGGCTGTGCTGGCAGCGTGGGGCTGGGCAGGTTGGCTGAGCTGTGGGGTGTGGGCAGAGCTGCTGCAGCTGCCTGCACCCTGTCATGGCCTGGCAGGGCAGTGCTCTGGGCCACATGGTGCCCGGGGGGCTGGGATGCTCAGCACCATGGCAGGGCAGTGCTCCCACCACAGCCTGCCCCGAGGGTCAGCATGCCCACTGTCCCACAGGCAGGGAGCTGCTGGCCCTGGGCACTGCCAGGCCCTTTTCCCTTGGTGTTCAGGTGGCAGCAGGATGCTGGAGTGGTTTTGTGTGTTTAATCTCTCTTGGCCAGGGCAGGGGTTGGCAGCGTGGCTTTCCCTTTCCCTCAAGCACAGCAGGTTGTGCCTGCTGGTAGGGCCTTTGCTTTGATGACAGCTTCAGCCAAAATCCTGTTCTTCATGCCTTTTTCCATGGGTTACACCTGCCCATGGCTGGGGAAATCTTCAGCCACCTCTGCCCTCAATCACCTTGTTCTCCCAGCCCAGTGTTGCTTTCCAGAGGTCCCATCCCCTGGATCAGGGCTGCTTGGGAGCATCCCCATGCACTGAGATGGGAGCTGGATCCTGGGGGTGCTGGGCACCCGTGGGACCAGGGGCAGGCTGCCCAGGTGAGCTGCTGCTTTGCGGGGCCCTGCTCTGCCCCCAGCAAGCTGCCTGCAGGGATTGCAGTGGGGAGCCAGGGCTGTTTTGGGTGCCTCCTGGCCGGCCTGGCCACGGGGGCTGTGCCAGTGAGCGTGGCCGGGGCTCGCAGCAGTGTTTGTTCTTATTTGTTCTCCCTGTCTCTTAGCAGCTAAATTAAAACTCGTTCAGTGGGAGAACCGGGGGCTGTTAAGCCCAGGGCTCTTTCCTGTCTCTGTTCATGCAGCTGCCACCACGCTGCGGGCAGGAGACACGCAGGGACAGGATCACGGTGGTGGCAGAACCGTGGTGACAAGGTGACAGTGGCAGGACCACGGCAGCACCCCGGTGACCCCAGTTCCTGGTGCTTTTGCCTCCTGTACCAATTTCCTTGCCCCAGCCGAGCCCTCTGAGCTGCTGGCACGGGGGTTTGTAGCCACAGGGCTGTGGGTTGAGTCCTCCCAGCACTGTCAGCTGTCAGCTCCTGTCCCCGAGGGCGGTGCTGTGATGTGTCACTTGGCCACGCTGATGTCCCGCTGTCCCTGGGGCCATGGGACATCCTGGTGCGGGTGGTTCCCTCTAGAGGTGTGGGGTCACCTTGTGGCTGCATCTGCGGGGGAGGGATGCTGTTGTGCCCCGCAGGATGTGGAGGGTGAGGATGGGACATGGGGGCTGTGAGCAGGACATTCCCATGCCACTGGAGGTGACTCTGGACCCCTCTGGGACACAGGGAAAAGGGGGAGCCTGTGCCCAGGCTGGGAGCAGGGCCGGGTGATCCCCATCCCACCCCATCTGCAGCTCCTTCACGCCACAAGGACGTGCCAGGTGGGGACAGTCAGGGTCCCGGGGCTCACACAGCAGGTGACAAAGCAGGGACTGTCCCTCTCTGCATCCCCAGGGAGCCAGAGGGACTTTGGGTCACCTGTCCCTTCCCTGGGTCCCTCTGCTCTGGGAGGGGCCGAGGTGAGTCCTGGCTGCTCTGTTGTGGCTGAGGCCGTGCACAGGCTGGGGCTGGCACTGGAAAGGCTGTCAGGGTTCTCCTGTTCCATCCTGGCAGCTCGGGCTGTGCCCTGCAGCAGCCACCCCGCATTTCCTGGGGCACTGGCCTGAAAACCCCTGTGCTGGCACTTTCTGCACAGCGTGACTGACCTCCTGCTGCCTTCCCAGTGCCCGGGGGGTTCAGGAGGGCGGGAGGGGCTGCCCTGCTCCCCCCCTGCCCCTGCCCCAGGGAGAGGCACATCCTGACTGAGTCTGAGCTGGCTGGGCGGGGGGGGGGGGGGTGTGAAGCCAGGGCTTGCCAGGGCCAGAGCTGGGTTCAGCCTTTTCAGTGCTTGGGAGGTCTCTTGTGAGGGATGTGGGGCGCAGGTGAGGTGGGGGAGATCCTCCAAGGATCCTCATTCCTTGCTCTGATGACTGTCCCCTCTTTCCCCAGCGTCCTGGACATCTTCCCCACGCTGGTGGCCCTGGCTGGGGCAGCGCTGCCCCCGAGCAGGAGCTTTGATGGCTTGGATGTGTCCCCAGTTCTCTTTGGCTGGTCGGATGTGGGGCACAAGGTAAGGCAGAGCCACCCCCGGTGACACCCCCCTTCCTGAGGGCAGGTGCCTGGGCTAGAACAGGAGAGTGGGGGTGGGAAAAGGCTCAGCCTGGGGATGTGTCAGCCCCTGGACGGGAGGAGGGGGACAACTGGAGATGGCTGAGTGCTGCACCAGGCTGGGCCTGGGATATCAGGGTAAAAGGGCTTTGGGTTAATGAAGATTGTCTTGTGCTTCATTCACAAATCTGGGATTAGAGGTGGAAATGCCTGTGCCTGCAGCTTGGCACCTTCCTCTGTGCCTCGGGGCTGTGTCTGTGATCCCAGGGACACCAACCCGGGGATGCTCAGGCTTGTGGCAGCCTGCAGTGCCCAGCACAGCATCCTTCTGATCCCAAAAGGTGCATCAGTGTGGGGAAGGGGAGCTCCCAGGGGCCCAAACCCATGTATTTATTGGATCAGATCAAGACATAACAAACCCCTCCTCCCAGCTCCAGGGTGACAACGTTCCATCAGGACAGCCTGCCCCATGTCCCGCAGCTCTGTCCAAGCTGGCAGCTCCTTTCACCCCCAAAAACACAGTTTGCAGGACAAGCAGGATGGCCACACGTTTGTCTCAGAGTTGCACGAGATTTTTGCAGAACCAACAAAAAAAAAAAAGAGAAGTGGCTTCAATAGCAGTGCCATGGATAAATCCTGATTTTGCTTTTAAATACACCCTCCTGCAAGCACCGCGAGCCAGCTCCCAGCGGGAGCTTGGATTTGCTTTCCGTGTCCATCAGGGCTTTGGTATTTGCTTTGTATTTATGGAACCCTCTGCTGAACTGGGAGATGGAGCAGGGAAGGGGATGGGATGTGGCCAGCCTGCTCTGCTCTGCTCTGCTCCTCAGGATTAACCCTGCTCTGCACGGGCAGTGCTGGGAGCAGGGCACTGGGCGGCTGCTGGGAGCAGTGGTTTGCTGGGAATTAGGTTTTCCTGGGAGCAATGGTTTGCTGGGCATGAGGTTTTCCTGGGAGCAATGGTTTTTTGGGAATGAGGTTTTCCTGGGAGCAATGGTTTGCTGGGAATGAGGTTTTCCTGGGAGCAATGGTTTGCTGAAAATGATGGTTTGCAGGCAGCAATGGTTTTTTGGGAATGATGGTTTTCTGGGAGCAATGTTTTTTTGGGAATGAGGCTTTCCTGGGGGCAATGGTCTTTTGGGAATGATGGTTTCCTGGGAACAATGGTTTGCTGGGAGCAAAGGTTTCCTGGGAATGAGGATTTCCTTGGAGCAATGGTTTTTTGGGAATGACGGTTTCCTGGGAGCGATTGTTTGCTGGGAATGAAGTTTTCCTGTGAGCAATGGTTTGCTGGGCATGAGGTTTTCCTGGGAGCAAAGCTTTTTTGGGAATGATGGTTTGCAGGCAGCAACGGTTTGCTGGGGGCGATGGTTTGCTGGGGCTGGCACTGGGTGTCAGGGTGCAGCCATTCCTGTGTGGAATTCTCCCCAAGGGGTGGGATGGCACTGCCATGGGATGGGGTGACCCCGGAGGGGACCCAGAGCCCCTGGGGGGATGGGGAGCAGCCATGTCCCCATCCCTCCCCTCCAGGCTCCTCTCCTCTCACCGCCGCCGGCAAGCGGCCCGGAGTGACCCCTGTGCAGGGCTTCCCTTGACACAAATCCTCCTGAAAGCAGCTCCTTCGCTGCCTCCAATGCCCAATTTCCACACTTTCCTAATTGGGGTGGCTGGAGCTCCTGGTGTGGGCTGCCCGGGTGACACTGTCCCAGTGTCCCAGCGTGCTGGGCACTGGCACCGCCGGGAGTGGGGCTGGGGTGACCCCAAGGTCCTGCTGAGAGCCAGGGCTGTTGGCAGGAAAAAGAAACCACATCCTCCAAGGAGCACCGAGGGTACCAGGGGCAGTAAATCCCTCTGTCCATCAGCTGCATGTGAATAGCCCAGAGCAGCAAGTTCAAGCAATGAATTTTCAGGGGAGAAAAGGCTTTTCCCCCCCTCCACCCTTCTCTCTTTTTTATTTATTAAAATAATAGCCATGGGTTAATGGAAGAGTTCCAGATCTGGGAATGTTTCTTGAATCAAAACAAGCTCCTTAATTATGCAGTAAATTATAACAGATTTTCTAAGTGTGGGGTTTTAAGAGGTTTAGGAACGTGGTTGTTGGTAGGGAGGGAGGTTTGAGTGCCCTTGGCAGCATCCCAGCTGTGCTGTTAAAGGTGTAGGCAAAGCTTTAAGGCTGGAGACAGATGAATTGGTTCAGTTCCTGGTCCCTTGGCGTCCCAGGGCCTTGAATATTTGCTGATTCCTGCTTTGGAGCTCTTTTATCCTGCCTGAGAAGTGTCAGCAGAAGGGGACTGCAGCAGAGCTTCCTCTGTGCACCAGGCTCACACTGCACCTCCTCTCCCACTTTACACCTTTCTTATTTTTCCCCAAAAATGTAAAGATCCAACCAAATTCCTAAAGGTGATTTTTGAACAAATAATTTACCTTACAACAGAGGGCAATAAAAGAAAGTGACAGCATTTGGAAATCACCTCCCACCCTGAATCCTGGCATTTCTTGGGTGAGGTTCCAACCAGTCCCATGAGACAGTGGCTACATCCAGATCAGGCAGTGTGGGATGCCATTGGTGCTCCATTCTGGACAATATGGGATGGACATCTCGGGGTGCCTGGAATTCTCTGTTCCAGGCACTGTGGGATGGACATCTCGGGGTGCCCAGGGTGCCCGGGATGCTCCCTGAGGGGCAGGGCTCGGTGCCGGGCACCTGCTCAGGCACTGCTCCGCTCATCAGCTGTGAGTGCTGTTACTAAACTTGGCACTGCAGCTGCCTACAACTCCAGCAGATGTTTCTAATTTTTAGCACAGTGGAAATTTCTTGAATCACTTTTAAACTCAAATCCCAGGGAGGAAACCTCAAGTGACTCATGCCTCAGTGAAGGCATTGGCTCCGCGGCAGATGTTATCGGAGAGAGGAGCCGCTGGAGCGTCCAGCTCACTTGTCTCCTCACTCCCCAGTGCCAGAGCAGCCGTCCTGTGTGGATCAAGTGTCCTAAATACCAAAAGGGAGAGATTCGACCCACCCTTCCCTCCTTCCCTTGCTGCTCACCCCGTTCCCTGGCTGTTGTCAGGGAAGGGAGCCCTCGCACAGCGGGGTGAGTCAGACGGACGGGAGGGATGTGGGAGTGATGTTCCAGCACCTCACCTTCCCCTCTGCCTCGCATGAGCTCACCCTCAGCTCGTGGCTGGCTGCTGGCTCCCGGCTGGGGCTCGGCTCCCTTGGATGTCCCCACTGCTGGCTGAGCTGTGAGCACCCAGGGAGGTGCTGGGTGACACAGAGCACCTGAGACCACCCTGGCTCCCAAATACTGCACGGGCATTTAGTGGTAGGACAAGGGGGGATGGTTTTAGAGTAAAAGATTGGATGTTAGGAAGAAATTCTTAATTTGAAGGGTGGTGAGGCCCTGGCACAGGTATTATCCCAAGAAGCTGTGGCTCCCCCATCCCTGGAAATGTCCAAGGCCAGGTTGGATGGAGCTTGGAGCAACCTGGGATAGTGGAAAGTGTCCCTGCACATGACAGGGTTGGACTGGATGGTCTTTGAGGTCCCTTCCAACCCAAACCATTCTGTGATTTTATGATAATCTGCCTGGCTCTGCTGAAAGCCCCAGAGCCTTTGTGATTCCTTTCTTGCCATAGAACTGGGAGGTAAATTTGGGGGATCCTGCAGGGCCAGGAAAGTCCAAGGGAGATGCTGGTGTTTCCTGGGGCCCTTTTGCCATCATCCCACCCTTCAGCAATCACAGCTCTGCTGGTTGCTCAGAGTCCAGGGCCTGAATGACATCTGTGAATGTGTCCAGGGGTGGGATGTGGCTCATCTGGGGAGGGAGTGGATTTCATGGAGCAGGCTTTCCCTGCCGTGGGCTGACAGGAATTATTCTGTCCTTCCTGCAGGTTCTGCTCCACCCCAACAGCGGCGCAGGCGGGAAGGTCGGCGAGATCGAGGCGCTGCGGCTGGCTCAGTACAAGGCGTTTTACACCACAGGTAGGGTGTCCTTCCAGAGGCTGTAAGGTCTAGGAAGAGACTTCTGGAATTCTTAGATCCCTGCAGATGCAGGTGAAAACCAACTCAGGTTAATGCAACCAAGAGCAGACCCAAGGATGTGTCTGCAGGATGGTGCTGCCGCCTGGGGTTGGTCTCAGAAACGCTCTTGGAGTAAGAGCTGGGATGGGGTGGGAATGGGCCATCCTGGGGGCGTGAGGAACACAGAGGTGATCCCTGGACCTCTGTGACTCCGGGGTTTTTCTCCCATTTCCTCCCTAGGAGGGGCCATGGCCTGTGATGGCAGCACTGGGCCGGCGGAGCGGCACCAACCACCCCTCATTTTCAACCTGGACCGTGACATCCAGGAGCAGGAGCCTCTGGATGTGGCATCCAGGGAGTACCAGGCAGTGCTGCCTGCCATCAGCAGGGCTTATGCCCAAGCTCTGCAGGACATTGCAGCAGACAATGTCTCGGTTGCAGATTATTCCCAGGATCCAGCTGCAATTCCCTGCTGCAACGTGCAGCACGTGGGCTGCCGGTGCCACGGGGCTCACGGAGCCACGTGGGATCCCCACGTGGAAAAGAGAACACCACGGCTTTGTCTTTAAGCAAATAATTGCTCAGGCTGCTCCTTTCCCAAGTGTGGTGTCTGTGAACTCCTGGAGGTGGCCATGGAGAGGGCTGGAGGCTGTGGTTCCCTTTGCTCTGTGCTGGAAAGAGGGAGGTGACCTGGGTGTGGATCTGGGGGAACACACAGAGGGTCCCCTTTGGACCCTGGGCATGTGGAAGGCTTTTTGTAGGGCTCTTTATCTGGGAAAGAGACAGCTCTTGGATTAAAACTACCTTCTGTGAGAGCTGGCTTTGGGAGAGGATTCCTCTGGGAAATTTGCTTGGTGTTCCTCTGAAAGGAAACCTTACAGGAGCAGCTGGTGGGAGCACAAGGCAGGGGAGGATGGGGCTCACAGCCTCTGGGCAATCAGCCCTTCTGGTGCAGAGACTGCAAGTTTGGTGGCTGCAGAGAGAAAATTCCTGGCTGGCACGAGGGGAGTGCTCTGGGAACAGAGCACCTGCCCCAGCAGCTGCCTGCTGAGCTTCATTAGCAGGGTCATGGCAAGACCCAGCTGTCTTGGAAGGAAGGAAGGAAGGAAGGGGGTCCTGGGCTGTCCCTGAGGGCTGCCATCCATGTGGGAAGGATGCTCAGCTTGTCCTGCTGAGCATCAGGTGGAGCTCAGGGACGTCCCTGTGACATCCAAGGGTTTGGGAAAGGCTGTTCCCTGAAGGGGGCAGGGAGAGGACTGGGGCTGCTCCCCATCAGCTCTGCAGGCAAGAGAAAGGTGTAACTGTGGGGTTTGGGGAGGTCAGGGAGAGCTCCCTGCCCTGGGGTCTCCCCAAGCAGGGCTCCAGGCAGAGGAGCTGCTCCTGCCAATCCCAGTGCAGGCACAGATGGAGTGAAACAGCTCCTGTGGGGCCATTTCTGGGCAGGTGCAAAGGCCTGGGGAGCTGCAAAGGCAGAAATGAAGGTGCAGCTGAAACCCGAGAAACCACTGGGATTTCTCAGCAGCTGAGTGAGGGTGTTCTGAAACCATTCTGGATTCTGATTTACACACCCAGATCTTTCTTTGGCCATAGGAGGACTTGTGTGAACTCACCCAGGTGTGCTGCCCTCACCCCAACCCCCAAAACCTCTCCCACTCCCCCAACTTAATCCAGACTGACACCTTTAGGGCCCCAAAAATAATAGCAGGAGCTGCCAGGGACAGACTGTGACTTTATTCTGTCTTTCAACATAGCAAATGGCATCTTCTCTAATATCACTGCAAAAATACTTTGCCTGGGTTAAAATATTCTGTATATACTGTACAAAGACATAAGTTTAATATCTCTTCCTATAAGTACATTTATACACATAAAACAGCATAAATTAGAAAAGGGACAAATGGGTATATAAAATTCTGGTTACATACAAATCTGATTAAATTAGCATTTACACTGTGGTTCTAACATAGAGTTTGTTAAATAGAGCCTTGTGCATACAGTACATTGACACCCCACCCAGACACAAATTAAAAAGGGCCTAACAGGGCCAGCTGTTCACTTACACAGAGGAGAAAGTGTGGCCCACCTTAATTGATATTTTTTTTCTCATCTCGGGGACTCACAGATCTGTTCTTCGAAACTCCTGGCTTTTCCAAAGCACCTCCCAGCAGCTGTCCTAAGCGTGGATGTTTTGCTTCTCCTCACGACCTCTTCGCCTTGCCCGGCTGACCTCCACGGCACAAGATTATCTACCAAAATCAAAACAGAAGGGCCTTACTTTCCCCAGCACCAGGAGTGTTTCCAGTCGGTTTTACGCACTGGGGAGGAGCAGGGGGAGGGATGTCCCGCAGTGTTTTGCTTTCCATTCAAAGGCAGACTGGGGAGAGGTTTATTTGTTTGCTCTCCCCCTCCCCAAATTTACAGTCCTGGGAACAGGAACCATCTGGCTCAGTGATAAGTGTGTCTGGCCTCTGGCTGGCACTGGGCTGAGCAGAGCCAGGCTTTGGGGAGTGCACTTGCCTCATTAAGGGTTCCCAAAAAGCTCAGCTCTGGCGTGGCTGGAGGGAAAGGTTTGTGCTGGGCATCCCTGCATTGCTCCAGGGTCTCCGGATGGATCCCAGAGTTAAACTCCAGCATGTTAGACATGATTAAGGGAGGGAAAGCCCGGCCTAAACACCAGCAAAGCCTCTGAGTGACAGAGTAAAGCAGGAGCAGAGAAGAACAGGCAGCAGCAGGACCCTGATTCACCTCCCATCAGCTACTCCTGCCACAGACACCCTGGGTAAAATGTGCCCCTGCTCCTGGGTGAGGCGTGGGCAGCCCTGGCACAGATCTGTCCCAGCTCCGTCCCAGCTCCAGCCTTGCCAGACGTGACCTGGAAGGGATGTGAAGCCCACAGCTCGTGCTGCAAAGGGTCTCTGCCAGCTCCTCCTCCCAGGTCTGTCTCTCCACGAGCTGCAGGACCATCCCTGGCCAGGTTTCCAGGCACAAGCATTGACACTGGATGGCACAATTCCCAGGGGACCTCAGCTAATGTCCTGATAAGCTGGGCTTAATCCTGCAAGCCCCAGCTGCCCAAAATGCCAGTATGAGCTACAAGGGCAGCAGCCAGGTTCTGCCAAACTCCCTCATCCCCTATGAAACGTAATTACAAGTAGAGCCTCACTGGAAAAATCTGTGGCCTTTCCTCTGCAACCAGCCAGCTGTTAAAAAATAATCATTTAAAATAATTAAGTGTCCATATCCATGCAACAGAATGAGGGAAACACCATTCAGCAAACAGCCAAGAGGAATCTGGGCCAATACTGGTTCCACAGAGCCAGGGAAGTATCTACAACCTGGCTTCTTGTATCAACATCTGTGGTCTGGAGCAGCAGAGGGGTGTGGATCCCATGACAGGCCACTGATTTCTGCCCTGTTGTAGATCCCCCTGGATTTTTTCCCTCCTACAGGCAGCAACATCCTTTGGCAGCACAGGAAACTGCCCAAATTGTTTTGGAGCAGCCAAAACCCGATGGGCAAGAGATGGTTTTTAAGAGTGATGAAGTATCAATGACAGGAAGCTGCATTTGAAGAGCTGATTGCAGTCTCATTTGACTTAATGAAATGGCTCTCCTGATAAAACCTTCACCTCTGAGCCCTGCAGCCAAATGCAGGATGGATCACCTATGCCTGGAAAGCACTGACCAATCTGCTGGAAGAAATCATCCTTCCTATTGAATCCCAGAAGTTTTGGGAAGACCCCTGGTTCCATCCCCTGGCTGCCCACAGGCTGTCCTGCTTGCAGAATCCTGCAGGATTTCTTCTGCCAAACCTCACAGCACTGCCCCAAAACTGCAGTGCCCTGCCTGGCCCAAAGCACAGCCCAGCAGCTCCCAGCACCACTGGAAACCTCACTCCCTGCTACACCCACAGAGCAGGGCTGGCTGCTCAGGCAGGGCACCAGAGAACAGCCCAAATCGCCACAATTTTGCAGCCAGAGCTGGGTTTGCTCTTCCCATCCTGCAAAATCTTCTGATCCTGCAGGGTGAGGGCTCTGCAGCCTCCTCCCTGCACATCCAGCACAGCACCCATGGTGCCCCCTGTCCTCCTCAGTAACACCTGAGTCCTTCCTGCTCAACATCAGCAGTGACTTGGGAGTGCTTAATCCACCCCATCCATGCAGGAATTGTCTGAACTGGTTTAACTTCCTTCTGCAATCCTGGCACCAGCAGCAGCAACATCCATGTTCCCTCTTGTGAGGCCACTTTTTACGAGTCCTCCTTGGGCTCCTCATCTCCTCTCCGATCTGTCCCTCCTTCCACTTAATGAACAGGCTGTGTTTGACAGATTTTATGTCAGGCTGGAGCTGGTTTTTCCTCAGTCTTTAACAGCTGAGCCTCTGAAGTCTTGCTTGAGGTCAAGGGAAGACAAGAGGTTTCAAAATGGGGAGAAACTGTGGGGTTTGAGCACTACTGTTTCTCCAGAACCATGTCTGAGTTCAAAGCCATACCGTGGGCTGCGGGTGAATATTCCATTTTGTCACAAGTTTTGAGGTTTTTAAAAGTCTTTTTGTTGCACACTGGAAAACAAACAAAACCCTTCCCATGTTTCCGCAAAGCTGAATGCTGTCAAAACATTTTTGTTGGATAAAGTCAGGTTTTCTCTCCCTCCTTCTCTGCACAGGAGTGACCGATGCCTGAAACCCCCTTCACTGAGATCTCAAGTGCTGAGAAAACAGCCAAGTTCAGTGAAATCCAGAGCATCCAAACATCCTGAGTGCTCCCACTGCGAGGGGCAAACCCCAAACCCAAGAGCAGGGCCTTTATCTGGAAGCTCCATTTGCTCAGCCACCTTTATCAGGGAGTGTTTTTGGAAAGCACCTTCCCTTCCCACATCACCTCCTCCCTAACAATACACATGTCACTGCTCTGTCAGGTTAATGCCAGCACTTGGAAGGATCAAAGTTCATTTCACAAAGCACCTGCTGTGGTACAGCAGGGGTTTGGGGCTGCTTTCATCCAGCACAGTCCCAGCAGGAAGCCTCATTCAGGAGCAGCGTGATTCCTGCGTGCTGGCATTTGTTTGTCCCCAAACCACGAGTTCAAGAGCAGGTTTAGCAGAAGGAAACAAAGGATTTCTCTCTGTCCCTGCTGCTCCTTCCAGGGGCCTGAGCCATCACCTTCTCCGTGGGCACACAGAGGGAGACATTTTAAGTTTCCTTCTTGAGTAATGGAGTTGGACAACTGGGAAATTCCTGCTCCCAGTTCGCAGCAGGGAATGTTGCAGGTAAGGAAAGAAATAATCTGAGGGTTGTGTGAGTTGAGCTGGGTTTAGGTGGTGCTGGCTCAAAGGGAGTCACGAGCCAGCCTGCTTTTATCTAAGTAACACTTTGCCTCAGCTCAGAGGAAGGTGCCTCACAGAGGTCAGCTCAGCACATGGAACGAGTCCTGGGCTAAGGTTTGTACTTCCTCCTTTTCAGGCAAAACTCCAACAGCAGGATATGTAAAAATGAAGTCAGGAATTCCAAAAGCCTGCCAAGGCTGCAACCTGAAATCCATTACAATATTCTGCTGCATTACTGCTATGAAGATACCACTGATTACAACCAGATCATAACACAGGCCAACATTTGTCCAATTAGGGGTTAGATAATTAATTAATTACTGAGTGTGGAATAGGAAAAGGAGCCAGAAAGACATTGCCAGGGTGAAGTCAGATTGAAAAATCCACTAGCTCCTTCCAATGGTAACTGAGAAAGTGCCACATAAAAATCATAAAATGGTTTAAAACTTTGTTATTCCTTTCATCTTTGTACTTGGAAAAGAAGTTCCCTTCTCAGTTACCTTGGAAATGAAGAGACTGGTGAGGTTCAGGTATGTTCCAGTTGCATTCCGTGAACTAACACAACTGACTGAAAATGCAACGGGGTATTAGGTTTTTATTTCTAAATTGTTCCAATTAAAACTATTCCTGATAATATTAGAAATCTGCTCAAGGCACAAAGGTTAGGTCTGGATCTGAACACCATTCAGCAAGTTTGTTCAGATCTATCTCTGCTTAGGTTTGATCCTTTTTGCCCCATCCCCAGCTGCTGTTTAGTGGGGGTGTCCTTTTGCTGGCACTGTCCCTAGAACCCGTTCAGTTCTTTTAGCCTTCACAGTGAGCTGGGACAAGGAGGGGGCAATGGAATCTCTTCTGGGAGAGGTTACTAATTCCTTCTTAGCATGAGGGCTGCACTGCAGGTTTAGGGGTCCCGAATGCTCACAGGAGGAAACTCATTCTCATCGTCCAGACAGACTGGTCCAGTTGCAAACTCGTGCTCTGGGATAACCTCCCCCCGCAGGGCTCCGCCGTCCTCCGAGTAACCTGGCCAGGGCAAAACACAAAGTGTTACTGCAGGAAGGGATGGCAGGAGGCTGCAAACAAGCAGCAGACACTGTTACCACCCTCTTAGCACTGAGCTGCTTCCTCTGGCTTCATGGACTGAGGAGGAAGGTGTGTCCATGGACACTGGATTATGGATGAACTACACGGTCAGCTCCCGTGGCAGCAGCTTTCCTCCTCCTGCCATGAACCAATGCACCAATTTCAGAGTAAGATCTGCATTTGTATGTGGATCTTACACTTGGGAATATAATGAGGTAAGTCACCCAGTCTTTTCCTGCAGGAGTTTAGTGCAAGGTGCACCAGCTTCAGAGACTCTGAGGCAATCTCAGCACAAAAACAGTGGGCCCTGACTTCTACACCCATGGCTGGAACTCCTGGAAACCACCTGGCAGCAGCTGCTGTCTGCCAAAGAGTGACTCCTGCTCTGCCTTGGGCCTGTCTGTGGCACAGCTCGGCACAGGGAGCAGAGCTGGCACGGGAAGCAGGGCAGAAAACTCCTGCCCTGTTTTTGAGGCAGGGGATGAAGCAGGCGAGCTCCCAAGTCCTGCTGCCCCAGCCTGCAGTGCACTTGCCACCACATGCACAACCTGGATGAACCCTTGGAATGTGGGACACTTCCCACTTTGCCCCAGGTGGTTTTGTGGCTTCTGCCCGAGGAAGGGCAGATGTGCTGCTTACCTGGCATGGTCGAAGTTGAAGGCACTGTACTTTGTCTGGCTACAGTTGCTGCATAGGATTGAGGTACTGGAGGCTGAAGGTCGTTTTCTTTGTTCTCCTCCATCTTTCCTGAGCCAAGCAGACTAATTGTACAGATCAAGAGAGGGGAGAAGAGTTAGTTCTGATCCCAGCTGTTCCTCCCCAGCTCCAGCTAAGACAAGCCCATGCATGTACATCTCCTCGAAGCACATCACCCATCGCTGCATGCAGCAGCCCCAGCAGTGCTGTGGACAGGGGAGCATTGTGCTCCACGAGGAAAGCAGGGGGTGAAGAAGGAGATAGGGAAAGCACCACTTCGGCTGGAGGACAATGCTGGCATGGGAACAGAAGGGAACAGATTGACCACAAAAGCTTTAGGTTACAAAGGCAAACAGTGTTTCTAATCACAGAGGGGGCTCCGAAGGGCTTCCAACAGGAGCAGACTAGATGGGAAAAGCAGCCCTGGCTAGTTTAGGACAGAGTTTCAGCAGAGATATCGTATGATGTAATGTAACTCATGACCCAAGGGCCCTTTTCAGCCCTCTGATGCTCAGAGGAGCCCACATGACAAGGCTGGGGGCTGCGGGCGGCGCGCGCTGGACAGCGCAGCTTTGAAGTGCTTTTGTTTTGTGGCTTTTCCAAAAGCTGCTGGCACTTTCCTGGCTGGCAGCCACCTCCCGGCCTGGAGCACATGTTACATCTCACCCCACCCCAAAGGCTTCACATCTGGAGCCAAGCAGCCCAGATGTGTGCGGGGGGGTTACGTGCTTTATGGGATTTGCATATGGACTGAACAGCAGCGGGGGAGGCTCTGTTTTCACAGAATCCCAGAATGATTTTGGTTGGAAAAGACCTCTGAGATCATCGAGCCCAACCTTTGACTGATCATCACCAGCTTGTCACCCAGACCAGAGCACTGAGGGCCATGTCCATTCCTGAACAACTCCAAGAATGGTGACACCACCACCTCCCTGGGCAGCCCCTTCCAATGCTGAACAACCCCTCCCATGAAGAAATTCCCCTGCTTTGGCACTGGGCTTTTGTTTACAGAAGCTCACCGTGTCACTCCACACCATCCTACCCCCAGTCAGCTCTCCAGCACCCACTCCAATCTGGAGAAGGTGCTCTGCTCTCCTGCCACCACGATGGTCAGAGCTCTGCTGCTGGGGGCATCTCCTAATGCACAGCCTGCCCAGTCTAAGCTGGGATGCCCCACAGCTGCCATGGCATCTGAGATATCTCCGTTTTTTCCTGCAAGAAGCCCTGTGTCCCTGCCTGCTGATGTGCTTCCCAGCCATGTGTCAGATCAGGCAAAGATCCCATCACAACCTCAGTTCTAACCTTCTTGCTCCTACAGCTCCATTTTGTGCTGCCAGGTGAGATTTCCCTTCACTTTTTAAAAGATCAGCCTCTGCATGAGGTGTGAGCGGAGGCAGTTACCTGTGAGTTTTAATTAAGACACACTCCCCTCCGTCCTGTGGGTCCAGGTTATAGATGTAGAGATGTCCATCCGACGTCGTCACCAAGAGCCGAGGCAGCTTCTGAATCCTGGTGGGAGAAGCACCCTGAGGCCAAAAAACTCAAGCACACACACAGCAGCACCCACACCACGTGCTCTGCAGGCAGGGGGACGAGGTAAGGCTGGCCTGGCCCAGGGGGCAGGGGTCAGAAGGCTCAGCACGTACGTGGAGAGGGCACAGATGTTCCTCTGCCCGGAGATGTTCAGCCGCACGGTGGCAAAGGCTCGGTCCTGGCTCATCATGCCCGACACCTGGGCAGGGAGGTAGTTGGTAGCAGCCTGGAACATCTTTCCCATGTAACCACTCCAGGTTGGAGGCTCCTCTGGCCGGCTGAGAGGGTCACAAAGCAGTGTCAGTGGGGTCACCGTGATCAGCGTGGCAAAACATCAGGAACAGACCTGATCTCATATGGGTGAAGGGTTTTTTGGAGCACCTGTACATTGTGCACCAGCCTGGCTGGGGAAGGCAGGGGACAGTGGCACCTAATAAAGCCAGAGAGGCGTGGAGAGCCTGACAGCAGGAGTGCAGTGTGTGTCTTTTCCAAGGAATGAGTCCCTCAGGACACAAAGACAATTTGCAGCTGGTACTGCTCATGGAGAGTACATGGTGAGGACATGGAGAGCAGCTGTGTAAACACAGGCCTTTGAAGCACAGCCAGCCCTGGGGCAGGCAGGTGAAGCCAGGCTGATCCCTCACCTGTCTGTGAGATGCTCCAGTTTGAAGATGTGCACGGTCTCCGTGTTGCTGGAAGCACAGAGGAACTGGGAATCCATGCTGAACACCAGGGAGCTGATGTTCACATACCTAGAGCCGAGCAAGGACAGGACTGCTCACTTCCACAGCAATCATTCAAGGGGAACTGCTGGGTTTGGCTCACAGAGGAGTGGATGGGCAGGAAAGAGACCCATCCAGAGTGAGGATCACCCTGCACAGCTGCTGCTGAGCCTGTGGACTCACTGATGAGCAATTCCCTAATCCCTTTGCTCAGCAGGGCTGGGGGTGGCCTCAAACTACTGACAAACAGCCAGAGAGGTGGAAATGTCCTTGCTCACAGAGCTGCCTGTGGAGGGAACATCTGTGCCAGCCTCACTGCAGCTTCTGGTGCTGCAGAGACCAGGGAAGATACCCAAAGTGCTGAACAGTGGGATACAAAGAAGCATCTCCTGCACAGGTTCAGCAGGAATGGGGTCTCTGACAATTCTGGGGACTTCACTATCTCAAATAAGAAAAAAGAAAGGACGGAGTAAATGGAGTGACTCCATGTCTGTTCCCTGCCATCACCCTGTTCTGTGACACACTGAAGGGAATCAATGAGCTGGGCACAGCCTGGCACAGTGACATTTCCAGCTGATACGTTTGCTCTTGTTTTCCTTGTGCAAAAGATGCCAAAGCCACCAGGATCTGACGTTGCCCTGTGTCCCTGTGTTTACATTTTGGCTCTGGGAGCCCTCTGTGTACTTGTCACTGCCAGAGGAATGAACTGACCTTTTCATCCCTCGCCGGAATTCATAGAGTTTTTGCCCCCCAGGAATGGAAAATACACGAATGACTGTGCCCTGCAAAAAATGCAAATGGAAATATCACATAGGAGTGGGCCAAGGAGCCCGAGCCCTTTCCCTGACACACCCAGGAAACTCAGGACGTGCAAAGGCTCCTCCTGTTTGCCAGCTGAGCTCAACCTGATCCCGATACACTGAGGAGTCAGCAGCCCTTTTGTGCTGGCTGTGTTTAAGAAGGGGCAGCTCAGGGGTGCTGATGCAGCCCTGGGCAGAGGGAGGGTACTTGCAGCCACACTCACTCACTTTTTCAGAAGCACTGGCCAACTTGGAGCCGGTGGAGTTGAAGGTGAGAGCGGCCAGAGGCCCATCGTGGGCAGGAATGGTGCAGGCTGTTTTCTGTAGGGCACAAGGGAATGTGAGTGTAAAGGGACACACTGCTCCTTGGACGGTGTGAGAGCAGGATGTTCCTGCCTCGCACCCTACCCACACCTGCTGATATGGATTCACAGGATCGTCTTGTGCTGATGGTATCCCTTCAATATCCTCAGCAGTTTATCTCTGCCCTGCCTTGAGTTCATTCCCCACCTATTATGGCCACAGTGATAACAGAAAGCTCACCTCAGGGGCAGAGAACCTCAGCTCCCTGCTTCTCCAGGACTCAGGATTGTGTCTGCACCCTCTCCAAAGCCTGGCCCTTCTCTGTCAGGATGAGAGCTGGCTTCCCTGCAATTCTCTGTGCTGCACAGCAAGTCCTGCTGCAGTGACACCATCCTGGTACCTGCAGGAAGCCCCAGCCCTCGCAGCACCTCTTGCAGCAGCAGCCTTTTCCCTGTGCTCTGCTCCTCCCCTGCTGCAGATCCTCAGCTCTCGCTGCACGTACGGAGCCACCAGCCTTATGTAACCCAAAGCCCTGGCATAAACAGCAGATAGATAATCATGGCCCTGCATCCAGCTAGGGACAGATTTCCTAAGGGGACTTTGGACACTTTGTCCTCCCTGTGACTTTGGGTCCAGCATCCCTTCCAGCCCATGGTGTGGCAAAGCGGCTGCTCCAGGTCCCGCTGTGCCTGGAGCAGCTCCAACCCCCCTGACCCACGCTGGTCACATCATTCCCGTGGGATAAGCTGCTGACGCTCCCACAGCAACCCCAGTGTCAGCCTGGCAGTGGCCCGTGGGCTGCAGGGCAGTGGGTCACGTTTCCCTGAATATCCTGTGCTGGGAGATGCACGTCCTGATCTCAGAGCTGTGTGCTCCGAGCAAGGGGGCTATGTCCAGATGTGCCTCCCAGGCAATTCCCTTGCACTCCAGCTCGGTGGAGTGTATTTATTCATCCTTCCCAAGGGCCCCGTTGGCTTTGCTGTGGCTCTGTTTGTTTTCAGCCCCTGCCGGTATCCAAAGGCTGAGCTTCGCACTTACCAAAGTATTTCCGTCGTAAAGCACGATCTCTCCGCTGGTCGCGCTGCCGGGATAAGCCAAGTAGGAGTTGGCGTGGTTGATGGAGAGAGCACACAGACCTGGCAGGGGGACAGGGACACGGCTGAGGCTGTGAGTGGGGGGAGGACAGCACGGGGCACGGCGGGGGGGTTCAGGCTCTGGCCCGTTCTGGGAGCGGGGCCGTGGAGCGCTGGGAACACCTCGGCCGTGGGGACATCTGCTGGTACGGGACAGAACGGCGGCTGTGCCCTGCCACCCGCCCCGAGCACAAGGAACCCAGACCCGGCTTTTCAGCACGCCCTGGGCTTTCCCCCTGCATTGTCTCCCTGGAGAAGGCAGGAATAGGTGCATGAAACAGCAAAGGACATGTGGGTCTCAGGGCTGACAGCACTCCTGTCCAGACACATCTGGACACGTGCAGATGTGCACAGGGTGTAGGTGCCGGGTTGGACGCTCAGAGGAGCAGCCCAGTGTGGGTGCAGCCCCGTTGCAGCCTGGCTGAAGGCAGTGCCATTTCCTTCTGCTCTGAATGGAAAAGGGAAGCAGAGAAAGACAAAGGAAATGCGCCAGCTGCACAGGGAGTTTCCGGCTGACAAGCAACTTGAACGTAGAGAAATTTTAAGCACAGGGGGAATTCTTCCCCATAAGAGCCATCTGGTTTTGTGCCAGCACGAGCACAAAGGTTCCCAAATGCTCCTTTCAAAGCAGGCAGGAATTATAGGATGAGACAGGGATGGATGGATACGTGTGTGGGTACATCCATCCGCCTGTCCCCCAGGTGACCTCGGAAAAGAGCATCTCTTCCTGCCCCTCGTTCCCGCTGCTGGCTGAGGATGCAGCCCGGTGAATCCTGTCACATACGAAACGTGCCTCGCTCGCTTCCTGCCCCACATCCTTGTGCTCGCAGCCCTCCCAGACCCGACTCAAAGCTCCAGCACGACCTGAGCTTCCTGCCCCGCGGCGGGGCTCCCACCTAACCCCACGTGCGGAGGAAGCCGCGGGGTGAAAGGCACCGGGGACGCTGCCGCGGTCCCCAAACGGGGCAGCAGGACAGCCACACAGCGCACGTAGACGCACGGACGTGCCGTGCCGTGCCGTGCCGTGCAAGCCCCGTGTCAGGACACGGCCCTGGCCCCCGCCCAGCAGCAGCAGCGGGGAAGGATCGGCCGGAGCTCTCGTTTTAGGTCATTGTTTATAAGCAAACAAAGAGACCGCAGCGGAGCCAGGAGCTCCAGCATCAGCCAGAGGCCCCAGGGATCCGCTCCCCATCCATCCAGAGGCGTGCACATCACGCCAAGGATGGCGCACCGGGAGAGGCATGAGGAGCACGGCAGCAGCAAAGTGCGAGCAATTAAAAGGCAATTAAAGAGGGAGGGATAGGAGGAAGGCAAAGATAGCCCAGACACTGCTGCTGTGCTGAGCATCCTGCCTTCTCCGGATGGTGATCCCCCGGCCCAGGCAGCACGGGGGGATCAGCAAAGCCCTTTCAGAGAGGATCAGGGAAGGCTGGAGCTAAACAAAGCGAGCTCTGAGCGCCGGGGTGAGTCAGCCGCTCCCTCTGCTCCTCTGGCCGGGAGAGGCGGCCGGGAAACCAGGCCAGGGGAAAACACAGATGTGAGTGTACTGGGCTGACCTCAGGGACACACAAGGAACAAGGATCACAGGGCCACGGGCAGCCTTTGAAGATGCTTCTCTCCCCTCAGCAGCCCTCCAGCCATGGTGAGGGTTGGTGCTTGCAGTGGTGGGCTCAGGAGGGAGGAGGCAGGCTGGCATTGCTCAGATGGCACCTCTGGGAGTGCCACGTCACAGGTGGCTTCCTCAAGCAGCATGGAAAAATGCTACTGTATCCAGGAAGCCTGGCCTTGCCCTCAAGCCAGCAGGTCCAAGCACATCCAGGGCTTGGGGGAAGCCACATGGGGTGGTTCCCAAAGCTGCAGTCATTCCCAAGATGTGCCCTCATAACACACATGTCACCCCAAGCACCGTGACCTCTTTGGTTCAAATCCTGCCCCTGATGCGAATCACATGAAAAACAACTGTCTTGGACACCGTGGGCATTTTCCTCTCCTACGTGGAGGAGGCTGGATCAGGAGCCAGGTGCTGGCCAGGAACAGCCAGAGATCTCACTGTGACTGGCCAGTGTGGCTGCATCAAGTCCTGGTCCTGCCTGTCATCGTGCCCAGGGCACACACTTTAGGGGCTGGCACATTTTCCATGTGCTCCTACATCCCCACCCCTAAACAAGTCACACAAAGAGCACTGAGGCTGGACTGCCCTGACCTACTGGACACACTGTCCTTGGGGTCAAGCTTGGGACCTAAGCAGATGGCCCAGGGACAACAGGGGCACTGCACTTGTCACTCAGCTCATTTCAATGACAGCTGCTGCAGTAAAAAGGGTTTTAAACACTAAGTCCATATGAAGCCTGTGATCTGCAGCATCCCAGTTCTGCCCTGGCTGATTGCTGCTGCTCTAAAACCGTGACCTGATCCTCCAGCCCCTCTGCAGAACAGCTCCAGGCCTGGGTATCCCTGCCTACCCTGCTCAGGAAGGTTTTAAACTTTAATTATATTTGCAGCATTTAGCATTTTTAATCCACACAGAGAGCCCATCTGGTGAGACCTGAAGTAGGTCAGGGGAGCTGCTGGAAGAGCATCCCTTGAAAGCCCCGAGGCCAGGCGTGAGCACATCAGCAACTTCCCAAGCACCCAGCCATGAAAGGATGCTGCAGCCCGAGCAGGACAGCACAGCAACACGGGCACCCAGCCAAGCTTCCCTCTCTGCTGCTAAAAATAGCTCCTCTCCCAGCAGCAGGAAAGCCGGATTCACCCTGTGCCACACACACAGGATCTGTGCTGCAGCCACCTGCCCTGCCCCTCGGGTTTGCAGCCTGCATGGAACAGTATCAGGTGGCAGCTCCTGGGAACTCCCTGGCAGGGATTGATGCTGTGCCCGGCTGTGTGTTCTGCCCCCGGTGATCACTTTGGGAGCTGACCCCAAGGCGAAGTCACACCCTTCGGCCCATCTCTGCTCTCCTTTGATGCATCTGCTCCTGACAGGGCAGGGTTTTGCTCAGGACAGAGCTGGGTCACAGCACCAGGCCTGACAGAGCTCAAGGAGAGCTTGGACTGGGCACAGGGTGGGATTCTTGGGATGGTGCTGTGCAGGGCAAGGGGCTGGATTCATCCTTGTGGGTCCCTTCCAACTCAGCTTATCCTGTGATTCTCCCAAGCCTGCCTGACTGCCTCCATGCATTTCTGACTTCCCAGTGCTGGATCAGGATGCACAGGCCACAGGCTGGTTTAAATTCTAACACAATGCTGTGGCTCTACAAAGCTCCCTTTCACACAGTTCTCCCATGCTCACCTGTTGTGTTGGGAGGTGTATCCAGAATAGTCTTCAAAAGCTTCATGTCCTTGATGTTATGGATGTAAATTGACTCTTCCAGACAGACCACCAGCCTCTGCAAGGACACAGGGGACATGCACAGAACCTCACCAGCACTGCCTCTGGCTGCTGCGCCACACTTCCCAAACACAAACCTTTGCTGTCAGACAAACTCAACAGGAATTTCCCACACACTGAAATGTAACAGAAACGTGATCTCTTCTGCTTCTCCAACCCTTCTCACATTTGGGTTTGTACAACTCTTGTTTTGAGAGTTTTTGCATCTGGTTTTGCTTTAGAGAGAAGACAAAACATCATGACTTCTCTGCTCCTCTACATCTCCCACATCCCAGGAACAGGAAGACCCATCAGGGTTACACCCAGAGGCCTTGATTGCCATCTATCCCTACCCCAACTTTTCTTTGCAGCTCATAATGAATTACTTTTTGATGACAAAGACCTGGCAAGCAGAGAGGCTGCAATCCTGCTTGTCAGTGTGCCTCCAGATGGGAATACAGGCCCTTTGCCCTGACTTCTTCCTGATCTGGGAGACAACATGGAGGTGCTGGGTCTGCCACTGCTGCTTAACTTAATGCACCTGTCCAGCACATTAGTGTTTCTTTTCCCATTTGGCAGAGAAGACTCTGCTTTATGTGCCCTGCAGAACTGCAAAAACACAGAGCTGAGACACATTTGTTCAGGGAGAGGCTGAGGGGCTGGGATTCCCCAAGTTCAGGTGTTTGTACCTCTTCTGCTGACCCTGCCAGGAATATCCACCCAGCCACGAGGAGCTGCCAAGGCACAGGGAGGAATGTCAGAAAGGCAAAAGGAAGCCTGATGCTGTCACCTTTGCCCTGGGCCACCATCTCTGTGGCCACTCAGATTTGTGTCTCAGCTTGGTCCAGATCCCTACGTGTCACCATGAAGGCTTTTTGCACAGAGGCTTTTTTGGGACCAGGCTTTGGGTCTGGCTGAAGGGCTGAGCTTTCTAAGCCCAGCAAGTGCACAGCTTCACTCTTGGTGCCAAGAGTCCAGAAGCACTAAAAACATCCCAATAAAAGCCTAAGCCCAGACCCCATCCATCCTGAAGTTGGAGCCCCAAATCCATGCCCAGGAAGCCTCCACCTCTTCAGACATGAGGCCACTTATTTAGTATCTAAATGTGGAGTTTAGTCACTAACTTGAAACACCCACATTAAAAATCTCTGCCTTGCTCCACCATTACTCTCAGATCAAACTCTTTCCCACTTCTATTCCTGCTAACCACAGCATCTGGGGCTGTGTCAGAGCCACTGTGCATTTCCAGGAAGACTTTGCCTTTTCTCCAGTAAGAGCCATCCACTTGCAAGCAGAGGAATATTTATACAGCTGATTTGGGCAAAGCCACCATGAGCTTTCCCAGAACGGCTGCTCTTGATGTCCAGGTGAAGGGAGGTTTCCAGATGATGGCAAAGCAGCAGCCAGAGAAGCTGGCACCCACAGGGACAAAATCCAGGAAAGTTTGCGAGGTGAAGAGGCAGAGGAGGTCTGGACAAGCTCAGCAGGAGCTGGACAGGGCTGGTTCACCCTTCCTGGCCTCCATGCAGCCCTGTGGCCACGTGAGGCTCAGTGGGATGGGGTTTATCCTCACTGTGCACACAGAGAAAGCTTCAGGGAAGGTGCTGTGATTGCCACACAGGGTCAAGGCACTGCTAATTGTCCAAAATGTGCTGAAATGGGTTTGGACACAGCCAGATAAACACCTCAAACCTGTCCAAAGAGCTCAGCAGCATTTCAGCAGTGAATGAAAACCCAGGAGCTTCCCAGCAGTCCCAGAGCACAGCCTGGTTCCCCTCTTTGAGACAAATCAGGATTCACCTTTACACACTTCAGTTATCATGGGGCTCGGAACTAAGAATTCCCACAACAACATCTGAGGGATTTGCTTGTTTGCACAACGAGGACTTTTTCACAGAGATCAGATTGAAACATGCACCTTTTGTTTGAGACCTGTTCCTGGTTAATTTGTCACCATTTTCCTGAGCTAATGCCTCGTCTGGGATTTGTCCTTCTGTGAACTTCCAACGGAGTGCAGCTTTCCTACAGAAGCTCAGGCAAGAGTTCAGGTGTCACATGCAGAATGTGATGGGCACCAGTTTAAATCCTGAACACAGACTGAAATAATGATTTCTCTTCAACCTACTCGAATTGGGAAAGTTTAGATGGGACCTGAGGAAAAAGTTCTTAGTGAAAAGGGTTATTAAGCATTGAACAGGCTGTTGAGGGCAGTGCTGGGGTCACCATCCCTGAAGGGAATTAAAAAATGTGTGGATCTGGCACTTTGGAACAGGGTTTAGTGGTGGCCTTGGCAGTGTTGGGGAATGGCTGGACTTCATGGTCTTATTGGTCTTTTCCAACTGAAATGACTCCACGATTCTGTGTTTCTAAACATCTGTAGCATCTTCAGATCCCTCCAGGTGTGTCTGTGGCACAGCCAGAGGATGAGCTCAGCCCAGGATTTGAACCCCAGCTCATAATGCAGCCAAGAAATGTGGATGCAAGGCTGGGACTGTGCATCACCTTCAGGCAGCTCCAGAGCAGCACACGGGGAGTAGCCTGAACTTATTTTATTCACACCAATCTCCTAGAGTTGCTCAGCAGAACCTCCCAGTTTATTTTTACACACACACATCTATCTGCAATTCAAAGGAAGTCTCTTTTGCCAGTTTCACTGTAAGCTTAAGTGAAAAAAATCAATTTAGGACAGATTTAATTGTAGTACAGGAACTCCTGGTCAAAGACAGCTTTACTGGAAGCTCAGCCCAGAGAGCCTCACTGCAGGTCTCACTGTTGCTAACTGAGGAGAGGCTGATTATATACAATTACCCAGACTGCTTATTTCTTCATTGTAAAATGGCCTCTGCTTCTTAGGGCATATACTTGGAAAATAATTATGGATCCTCCAAAAAATCCTCCAAAAGAGTTCAGGGCTGCATGAGGCTGTGTCACATCAGAGAAAAACACTCTAAAAGCCTCATTGTAAGTGGCCTGGGTGGGTTTTATACCTTTAAAACCAAAACAAGGCTGCTAGCAGTACTTGGGAAGCAGCTTTTTGCCTTATCCACAGAGTTCAAGTTACTCCTGGGTTTTTGCAACCAACTTTGAAGGTCTCACTTGCAACCAAGATGGCAGAGGTGGGCCTGAAGTCAGGATGTGGAATCCAAGGGAGGGAGGAGCACAAAAAGGTGTTTTTTTGGCAGAGCTGTGTCCTGAACAGGCAAAAATGCAGATGACAAAAAGCCTTTATGTAACTGCCACCAAAACAAGGCCTTGGCTTCATTTCCCTGAAGGAAACAGTGGTGGGAAATGGTCCCACAGCCCTGCAGCTCCTGTCAGAGGCCTCTCATGTGGGGCTGGGAGGAGAGGACAGGCACCCACCCCTCCAATCCCACTCACAGCCTCCCTGCAAACCTCCCCAGGCTGCTCCCAGCTGGAAAGGCAAAAGCAGCAAAGAGCCAGAGTGGGATAAGTGTGGATAACCCCTCTCACCTGCCGGTTCAGCCGGATGGACAGGATTTTACTGGAATAGCTGTAGTTGCAGATCTCTGTCCCTTTCTTGAAGTGGTAGACATTCATTTGCTGTGGCTTGGCATGGCTGACCACAACCACAAGGCTGCTGGAGAACAGACGCTCCACGATGTAAACATCTGGGATTTCATCTGGGCACACAGGGAGAGCAAGGCAGAGCCTTCAGCTTGGTTTGACTGCAGCAACAAAGACTCAGCTCAAGAGGGGATCAGGTTGGAAGGCTCTGTGCTAAGATGTTCAACATCATTTTTGTGAAAAATTTCTCATGCCTGGCACACAGCAATTAGGTCAGAGCAGGAAGGAGTTAAAGAACCTCCCACTGAAGACAGAAATGAAGGCAGTGCTCTTTGCCAGTGCTGCTGTGCCTGTCTTTCCTAGGCAGGGCCCAGCTGAAGCTAATCCTCAGGCCCTCCAGCTGCACTAGATCCTTGGGAAGGGGATATAAAGGGAGGAGTGCCCTCACTCTAGTCAAGGAGTTCCCTGGGGAATGTGAGGGGTTGTTGGGGTAAGGCAGGAGCTGGCTGTGGCTTGGTGTTTCTTCTGTGTGGTGTCTGGTTTCTCCCAGCCTCCCTGGGGAAGCAAACAGTGGCTGCTGTGTCTTGCAATGATGGTGTTTGGGATGACTCCTGCTGTGTGGAGAAGGCACCAGTGCAATGGTCCTGGAGGTCTTGCACCTAAATCCCCAGAGACTGCAATTTCCAGTGTGCCCAGCCCTGAGTGATGCTCAGTTTGGGCTGGGCTGTGCTGGAGGAACAAAGGTTGCCCCACAACTGTCACGTGGGGCTGGTTGTGCCTCAGCCCATCACCCTGAGTGTGTCACCAGTGTGTTTCCCTTTGCCTGACTCTGGGAAAGGAGTCTGGACCTTGCTCCAGATGAGCAGCTGTGTCTGATTGCTGAGGCTCCTTCTGCAGCCACTGGAGAACATATCCACTGGATGAACATATCCAGCTGGGAAGTGTTATCTTCAGTGCATCTCAGCTGAAGCAGTTCTGGCCTGAAGCAGCCTGGAGCCCCTGCTGCATGAGGCCAGGCTTGTTTTGGGCTGTTCAGTGTGTGTTGCATGCTGCTGTGAGCACAGCTAAGAGCTGCAGGCCTGCTGGGAATGACCTTCTTTACATGGAAAACCTGTTAAAAACATCTTGCTTGTAAATACCACACTGGATTAAAAGCCTGGGAGTTATCCAGCAGCTGTGCTGGAAGCCTGTGGGCTGCTGCCTGTGTACCTGAAACATTCTAGTGGGAAACTGCCTCTGAATGCTGGGCTGTCAGCATGACAGCAGTGGAAAAGAAGCTGGGCTATAACAAAGGTGACAACTCCCACAAATTTAAGGTCAATGTTCCTCCCCAGGGAAACAGGAGACTTACTGCTTTCATGGACCTGGTCCAGTTGCTCCACAGAACTTAAGGAGAAAAGTCTGTATCCAGTTGTGGTTCCAATTGCCAGGGAGCTGCAAAGACAAAGCAAAAACCTGCTGGTTCAGGGCTGAAGCCCTCCAGGTGACAGCAAGAGTCCCTGCAGGGATGGTTGTACCGGTTTGGACTGGGATGGGGATTTTTTGCCACGTTAGTTTGTGTGGGACTGTGTTTTGGCCTTGTGCTGAACACGGGGTTGATAACCTGGGGATGTTTTTGTTATTGCTGAGCTGTGCTTGCACAGTCAAGGCTTTTTCTGCTCCTCACCCCTCCAGTGAGGAGGCTGGGCAGGCACAAGGAGCTGGGAAGGGACACAGTCAGGACAGCTGACCCCAGGGACATCCCAGACCATCCAGAGTCAGGCTCAGGGGATAAAGAGGGGGAAAGAAGAAGGAAGGGGAGGACATTTGGAATGATGGCTTTTGTCCTCCCTGTTGTGTGACAGCCCTGCTGTCCTGGGGATGGCTGAGCCCCTGCCTGCCATGGGAAGTGGGGAATGAATTCCTTGTTTTGCTTTGCTTGCATGTCTGGCTTTTGCTTTAATTATTAAACTGCCTTTATCTCGGCCCATAAATTTTCTCACTTTTACCCTTTTGGTTCTCTTTCTACCTCACTGAGTGAGGAGTTGGCTGGGGTTAAACCCTGACACTGGGGAAATGAGTAGTTCCTGGCACAGTGGTCTGTGAAGGCACAACTTCAGTTTCCAACCTAAATATACAGAGTAACAAACTCAGGAATCCAGTTTTCCATCTGAGGCTGTTGCAGCCTACAGAAGGCAAGTATCCCTCTGAGACAGCAAACTCATCCTCTCCTATGGCCCTGTGGCTGCTGGAGGAAGGAACAGGTACAGATCTACCTGGGAGGATGCAGACAGGACCTGTGGGACACAGAAGAGGCTGTTTCCTAAGCCAAGGGCTGATCCACCTGTACAGACACAGTGACTTATCCACTCTGTGGAAGCTTTGCTCTCACTGTTAAGGGTAGTGGGCAGAGTCTTGTCAAGTGTTGTCTCTTGCCCAGTTCCAGATGTAGTAAGCAGCAAGACCTAGGTCTTAAACTAGCAGCCAGCCCATAATAGCAATGTACAGCATTTGTACTGGTGGCAGTGACCAGCAGGTTCACATCAGCAGCACATCCACATCCCTCAAAGCTGCTTTTGTTCGGGCACACCAATGCAAAGCAGGGCTGCAAAGGAAACGGCACTTCCAGGTGTGAGTGAGGCCGGTATCTCTGATTCTTATCTCGTTCCCCACGATCTGGGCCGATCCCGGCTCCGGGCTACGGCTGCCACATCCGCGTGTGGCTCGCTGCTTCGGGAGGTTTTTGTTGTCCCGGCTGGGAACGGTTTTTACACTGGGGCAGGTAAACCACAGGTTAGCAAGGGCGTGGGGCTGAGAGGCTCCAAGGGACGCGGCTGTTACCCCGAGTGGGGCGGTGCTCTGGCACGGGCTGCTCACCGAGAGCCTCCGGGGGGGTTTTGGTGGCCCCGGGCAACGCCGCCACCTCCCACGTAGCCACACAGCGCTCAGCAGACAAAGCCCTGGGAGAACGCCGCTGCCCTGGCCATCCCCAAACGCTTCCCGAGCTGCGGGGGAGCCAAAGCCCGGCGATCGCTGCGAATTCTGCCTCCCCCGGCCTCGCAGAGCCCCAGCCGGGGGCCCCATCACACACAGCAGTGCAGCCGGCTGCGCCCGGAGGGGCGGCCGGGGCCGCTCCGGTTGGGATGATGCACCCCGACCACGGCCCGTGAGTGTGTGCGGTGCAGGGGACCGTCCCTGTGGGGACCGTCCCTGTGGGGACCTGTCGCGCCACGGAGGCGCTGGGACCCGCCCCGCTCCGGGCCGCGGGGCCGAACCAACCTCACCCGGCGCGGCCCGGCCGCCGTCGCCCCCCGCCCCGCGGCGGCCGCCCCGCTTACGTGCAGTCCTGGTTGTAGGAGAAGCAGCTGAGCGCCGCGGGCGCCCCCGGGGCCT
>WAAE01016561.1:112404-173644 GCA_013400495.1 Nicator chloris
CGGCCCCCGCGCCCGCCCCGGCCCCGCTCCGCGGCCGCACGGGCGGTGCCGCCGCCCATTGGCTCGCTCGCCGCTGATGGACGCGAGGAGTGACCTATCGGATGAGGAACGGGCCGGGCGAGCCCGCCCCCCGGAGCGGCGGAACCGCCGCCCATTGGCTGGCGGCGCGGAACGGCGGCGCGTGGCCACGTGGTGATGTTGTGGTTGCATCAGACGGGCGCGGGCAGAGGTCGGGGAGCGCGGCCGGGGGAGCGCGGCCGCAGCGGGGCTGCGAGGGGGACACGGCGACAACGGCGTCCTGGAGGGGCCAGGAGTGGCCTTAGGGAAGGCGTGGGCGAGGGGATGGGGCGGGGAAGAGTGATGGTGACGCCGTGGTGACACCGCTGACCGGAAAACAAATCAGTCCGCCGCTCCATTTCTTGGCTAAACAGTGCTTTGAAGAGTTGTTTTTCTCTTTTTACAGCATGGACATCCTAAACCTAACGGTGTTTGTGCATCATTCCTGTGCTTAACACCGCTGCTGCCGTGCCGTGGGGGAGTGGGTGTGTCAAATCTACCGGGGAAAACACAAAGGAAAACAAACCTCCGAGCCAGTCACTAAATGACAAATATTCCAGCAGTCAGTGCAATGACATTACCAGTGCACAGAAACGCCGGGGCAGAGCCTGCAAACCCCCTAATTAGATGAGTAATCCTCATGTGAGTGCTGAAGTCATTGGCCCCAGATGACTTGATGTGCACCACAGGACTTCTGGAAAAAGAGCCACATGCAATACCATCTCCATGAGGCAGATTCCATGTGGACACATATATCTGCCTGGATTAATCCCCCTCTGCAGCACTGGGGCCTTGGAGTGCCTGTAATATTCCCTTGTGAGGGAGTTTGAAGCCTGCAGCAGTGAAGATGATTGATTTTGGGGAGGAAGTAGGAAAACACACATCTTCAAAACACCATTTTGGAGGGAGGTGGATGGTGGATCATCCCTAGGACTCAAAGCACATGAGTGACACTGCAGGGGAATGATTTTAAAGGCATCATGTTTGAGGGGAAAACAACTTCTTTTCCAAGGGGCCTAGTGGGAAGTTCTAATAAAACCCAAACATGAAATAGAAAAGCTGTTTTCAAATGTCCTGAAACTGTCCCTGTGGATCAGCATAAATTGGTTTTGAAACAGGGATGTCAGACAGGAAGTGGGGCTGTGGAGCAGGAAAAATTTTAAAAACAAAACAAAGCCCTCCAACAAACAAAACCAGGGAGACAGTGCCTTGTGTTTCAAAAAAACAGTTTCTGAGCAACACCAACAGCTGGATGTTTGCTGCTTGGGCAATCACCGTGGTTTTAAAAAGAAGCCTTGATAAAGCACCCGAGACTTGGGTAACACAATAATTTTTGCAGCTTGACTGATGCAACTGTGTTGGTCAAACCTCCTTTGAGCTCACTGCCTGCAATGGCTGTTTGATCAGCAGAGGTGGGAGAAACAGGGAGTTCTTGTCCTCTGCTACAGAGTGAAAAGTGTTGGTGGCCTTTGGAGCAGGTCGGGTACAGCCATGTCACCACGATGGATGTAAGGTCAGGGCAAGCTGCTCCTCAGGCTGGAAAAGCTGCTCTGTGTTGGTGAAGCCTTTGGAAGTCCCAGGATCTGTGCTCTGGAACACTGGAGCAGTTGGGTGCTGGGTGTGAAATAGAAGCTGGGGTGCTCTGAGTGGAAACTGTGAATCTTTCTGGTCAAGAAATGAGTTTTCTCTGGTGTTTCAAACATAAAGAAATAGCTGAAGTGATTTTTCAGGAATACAGCATGGGAGAGAGGTGATAATTAGGTTAGTAGTTAAATGCCAAGATATTTCTTGGGATCTGAGTATATGTCACACCTGGGGAAAATGGTCTGGCAAGGCCAGCAGAGAGCCCTGCCAGACACCAGAAGGACAGTCCTTGTGCTGATGCATGTGTTTGCTGGGAAGAATATATCAGGAATTGGCCTCCCTTTCCTGACAATCCTGTGACTGAAGTAACTATTGACAGTAACAACCTCAACTCAGTCATTAACTCTAAACCCAATCCAGAGTGTGACCATTTGATCTTAAATGTTTCCCAGTGCAGAAAACATGGTGTGAGGGATGTTGGTTTGTGATCTCCACCCTGGGTGTTTGTCCTGAAGCCTTTAAGAGGAAACAGAGGTGAAGAAGCTGGGAAACCAGTGCTGTGCCCAGAAGGGCCTCTCCCAGCCACGACATCCTGTGTGCTCCCATTCCACTTGGGAATGGTTTGGTACTTCTTGAGAGCTTTTAGGCTTTTCCCTGGCTCCAAGTTTAAATTCCAGCTAAGTTCTTCCCTCTCAGATAAAGCCTGTTCCTCCTGATAGGTCTGGTATTTTAAATCTGCTACAGGAAAATAAAAAGGTCTTGGCAGAGCTAAATCTGTTAAATATCTTTATATCCTTCACTGGAATTCCTGATAACTAGAAGCCTGTTCAGGGACTACAGCCTTGCAGGGAAAAAGTGAATGTGTAATAAGGACAGCAAGCGTTTCTAAGAGCAAGGAAACCACTTTTTCCTTTGGAAGGAGTGGGAAGAGGTGGCACAGACATTGCTCTCTTTTGTTACCCTTCCCGAGTGTATCGAGCAGGTGGAGGAGGAGGAAGGGGCTGCATCCCGACCTTTAGGAGCTTTAATACATGAAGTGTCGAGCACTGAAGTGCCAGTGCCGGCTGGTTTAGGATCTCAGACAGACAATAAATGCTGCCATCTGGTGCCCCGAGCAGGCTGCACACAGCCGGGCCAGCATCACATCACATCACATCCCATCCCATCACACACAGCAGTGCCTCCACACCGGGCTTGTTAAACCCTGCTCTTTGGATTATCCAGTGGGTTACCTGCGCCTCTGCCAGCAGGAAGAAGCACTGACACCAGAGAGAGTCGAGCAGCCCTGCTAATGGAATGCTAGAGAAGGGAAAGTGGAATTTATACCTGCGCTCTCCTCGTGCTTTGATGAGTTTCTTGTTGTTTCTGTCATGGCAAATAAGGAGATTTTTCCTCTTACGCAGTGGAAAAGTGAGAAGAAAGCAGAGAGCTGGATTAATTGTCAGAGGCCATTCTGAGTTGGAAGAATCTGATCACAAGATGCAGGTACCACAGAAGTCATCACTTCAAAGCCCTTTTTTAAAATATCATGATTCCTTTATTAAATATAAAAATATGGGAAAGTAAAAAACAATGGACAGAACACATTTGTGAGAGTCACCAGCAGACCGGCTTGTCTTGCGAAATTGTCTGGACAGGTTCTAACGTGGTGTGGGGAGGGCAGGGGGACACGGGGGAGATGTGTGTGCCATGTGCACAGGGAAGTGTCATTGCCCTCTGTTTAAGGTACAGAAATTGGGAAAGAATCATGGAGAACCTGAGAGCCATGTGCTGGCACTGGCATCAGCCGGGGCAAGGGAGGAACGGAGCAGTCATGGCAGACTCCAATCTGGATGTCACCAAGGCTTTGTGAGCTTTGCTTTTGTTACATGTGCCTTTTCTGTTTTAGGTGCTGAGCCTGTCCCAGATCCTGCCAGGGAGGGAACTGTGCTTGGGAGCAGCCAAGCAGATGTGCTTGATGAGGTCAGGGGAGAGCTTGCAACTGGATGTTGCATTTCCTTCTAAGTTGGATTCATGCTCCTTATCTTGTCCTCGCTCTGGCAAATGCTCCATTTCCCTAAGTAGCATTAGGACATCACACTTGCCCTGCTCATGGATTATCTCACTGGGGGCCTGACACTGCTCACAGGAGTGACACTGGCCAAGGGTTGTCGTTGTTGCCGCGCGAACAAACAACACGAACTTGTCTCTTTTCAGACTGAAGAAGTCCAACTTTATTAAACAAACAAAACCTTATTTATAGGTTCTCACCCAGCTGGACATGACCAGTCCATTCACTACCCCATCACCATGATTCACTAATTAGAAACAACACCTCTATGTAAGTAAGTTCCAGGTGCAGGTTTATTTACATTTTTTCATCTGAGTGTTCTCAGGATATGTTTTGAGAAAAACTGATCTCTTCAACAGCCTCGCTGCTGCCTGAGAGAACCAGCAGCAGCCCAGGAGGCTAAACTGAGACCCACAAAAGGTGGCTCATCTTCCTGGCTCTTTGGGGTGCACACTGGACTCTCTAAAGTCTTGGAGTGTTTTCAGCTGAGAATCATAAGACCTGTACCACAGAGAGCAAAGGGGTTAAAACTGAGAGGGGGAGAGAGAAACTTTTGCCTTCCCTTTAACTCTTGGATACAGCACTAATTGTAGTTCCTCTGTAATTATCTAAAGATCAAAAAATGTTCTGACGTGAGAGATCAGAACGAGTTGCATTGTGAGAGGGAGGCTGGGAGCACACAGAGGTCCCGACAGCCAGAGGAACCTTGGGTTCCCACACAGCCTGTGTGACCAGAGCAGGGAGCAGCTGGCAGGGAGAACTTTGGGAGAGGCAGGCTCACTGCCCAAGCTCTTAGCACAGAAGATTTATGACCTGGGGGACTTTCTCCTCTTCCGTGCTAGAGGAGACAAGGAGGGGTTTGGAGGAGAAGTGGCACAAGACATTGGTGTAATAAATGCATGAATAGCAGAGTTCAAACAGAGAATGCAGGGCAGCATTTACACTGCCCACAGCACTGTGGTGCCCACAGAGCCAAGGGAGCCATCCATGTGGATGCAATGCCCTGACTTCTTTTGCCAGCCACACTGGATCTGTTCTCCTATGACTGGCCTGAAGCTCGTTCAAGTAGTTCAATTACTGATCCCCGTTACTGGAGCATGCAAACCTCTCATGAGCCTGGATTCATGCTCAGCCCAGAAAGTGCTTTTATCCTCATTGTGCTGGAGATGGAGCGAGGCTAAGTGACTTCCACAGGAGAGGCTGGAAATCAGTAGGAGAGCAGAAATCTAGAGCTGCATCTCTTAATCATCTTGCTTCAGATGTAAGTGTTACAGCTGGAGAATGAAAAAAGGCTCTATCGTTTTCCTGTGGGCACACAGCGCTGGCCAAGCAAGCCTGAGCTGACATTTCAAAGACCTTTTGTTTTTCAAGTGGGTTCCTTCCATCTGGGAAAATGCTCCATTATCTTGGGGGGAGGGAGGCAGCAACTTGCCTCAGAAATGGCTCGATTCTGTAGCCAGTTTGTCAGATGTCGGTCCAGACATAGCTTGGATGTCAGTCCAGACCAAGGAGAGCAGATCTGACCAATGTGTTTACTTTGCCACCTGCTTTCAGAGGAAAGCACATAAGCAAATGCAAATGTTTTGAATGCTTTTATGTGTGTATTTATCTTGCAGGAGAACTGTGTCCCAGATGATACTCGGAGAGGGAGCTTTCCCCTGACTGTGTTAAAAGCACAAGAACTGAGGATTCTTTTCAATGGGGGTATTTACATTCTGTTACAAAAGAAACACTGGGAGTATTTCACAGGCATTCCCGGAAAAGAAGTCGGCAGTAGCTGCACACTATCTCAGTGCTCTTTAATTTGCTCGGTGTCAGAGAGATCTCAAAGTCAAGGATCACATTTGCAGATGCTTGGGCAGTTCATGAACTGCCGAGGCTGCCCAGAGGTTGTATAAAGTTAATGATGCAGAACAAAGCCTGTTCACATCCAAACTGCAGGAGGCACAGACCTGCTGCTCCCCCATCTCCTTCCTTCTCTCTGGAGGCATGAGCCTTGCAGGGGCTTTTTTTGCCTCACTTCAGGTGCTGTTTTCTATCTCCCAGTTCTTGTGGGGCAGCCTAACCATGACCTGGAACTGTTTGCCACTGCATTAATGCCTGTCATCATCTGGAGCTGAGGAGAGAGTCCTTGAAGTGCAAAGACACCTGAGCAAGGAGTTCCCAATAAATATTGTCAGGAGGGTGCTTAGAGACTTCTTGCCCTGCTGTTGAGGTGGAGGTTAATGACCGATCTAGGACAGAACTTCCTAGGCCAGCAAAGAGAACACTGAGTTCGAGTTCAACCTGGCTGGGTGGCAGGAACAGCACCATTATCAACGTCAGAATTTAACCAGGCCATCCTGGCTTTTTCAGAATGCTGTGGGGCCTGTGGTTCAGCCAACACAGGAGAGCCGTGTGACATAGTTCTGATATCACAGCCTCCTCAGAGCTCTCAGCACTGACTCAGGAGGTACAATGTTCCCAGTGTTGTCCCTGGGGTGTTGGGAGCCTTCCAGCTGGGAGCCAGGCTGGGAGGCTGAAGGGCTGTGCTGCAGCAGGCACGTCTGGCAGATGGAGATGGATTCCCCAACTGGTCTATCTGTTAGATCTGGGCACTTCAGGGCTTTTTTTCCTTGGCACTTGCTTCCTCTGTTTTGAGTCTTACCAGTCATTTTCTTCTTCAAAGTAACATATGGAAATGGTTTGGGATCTGCCCGTAGCAAGCTGGTTCTGCACTGGGGACTGTTTCACACAGCTGACGTCAGCCAGACCAAAGCCTCCACACACCACGTCTCAGGGTCCACAGGGGTTCTGAGCCCATGAGTCATGGTGGGCTTAGAGCAGGAAGTTCAAGCACTGTCTTTCAGACTCTTTTTGGATCATATCAATTCCTTGCTCTGTTTCTTTATCACCTTTCATGTGGCAAAATTACAGTTTTTACACGGTAAAACTCATCCAGAGGCTCAGACTCCCTGGGAAACACTGCACTGCTGAGGCACAAGCGTCCTTCTGTCCCTGCATGCAGGTACACTGAAGTGTCACACTGAAAGCTGTCAAACCCAGAGTTTGACCTGGAACCCAGATGTCCTCAATCTGCTGTTAAAAGAGAATATTTTTTTGTGTGTTTTGGTTTCTAATCTATGGATCTTCCTATGAGTCACTGTGTGGTGCTCTGAGCCAAGGTGTGCAGCAGTAGGAGAGGATTATTTTCAGTGCTAGTTAAAGCTTAAATGAAATACAAGGAGCCGTGCCCAAAGGATACAGTGTGAACTCTACCTCTGGCACTCATGGTCCACAGTGAGCTCACAGGTTTGAATTCCACTGATTTCCTCATCTAGATTTCAGGGCTGTTTGGGATAATGGCTGTGGGCTTGATATTTCTGGGTCTGAGAGATTTTAGCTTGTTAGCAGGTACTTTTTCCCAAGGAAAAAGTTCTCAAGAAAGCTTCTTCTCAAAACAGTCTTGGCGAACAACTATCCTTTCTCAAAACAATCTTTCTCCAGGTAGTGTTTTGCTTTTCTAGTTCCCAAAACATTTCAGCTGTTTCTTTGGTTTAACCAGTGGGATTAGAGAGGTGTTGTTTCTATTCACCAATCATGTTAAGTCTGTATCAGAACACCTTATAAAAGTAATAAGAATTAGACAATAAAGCTTTTTTCTATGCTCTTTGCCTTCTGAAATATTTAGTCTCTCATCCTTTTTTCATGTCCTACAGCAACAAATGGCAGGTTCTGTTTGTAGATGAAACCTTTCTGTACCACTAAAATTTCTTTCCCCATTCACTCCACCCCAAGACAGCACACAAGCTGCAGTCACTCTGATCAGGAGTGTTCCAGGTTGTGCTCTGCCCCTTTGAAACCCCATTTGGACCTCAAGGGTGATGGGCATACATGATTTAACACCCAAAACCGTGTGTGTGTGACAAGACCATTGGCTTCAATCTGCCACTCGTTTGATTCATTTGGTTTCAACCCCAGAGGCTGCTCCAGGACGGTGGCACCTCACAGAACGTGGTCCTAAGTTGGTCTACCTTCAGTAGCAGCCCCTGGCACCCCAGCTCCCCACAGGCACTGTTAATTTGGCTGTCACTGACCTTTCAAGCAGCTCTTTCTGTTCCATGCACACAGCAGGGGTGGGTGACGTCTGTGCTCTTATTTCCCACCTTGGCTCACACACTCCTTCCCCCCGAGCTCTCCCCTGCTCTCCAGCAGCCACAGCCCTGGGCAGCAGATTGCTCCATGACAAACTGATGCATAAAGTCGTTTGAAATGAAAGTTGTGGGAATAGTGCTGACGGTAATGCGAGTTACTTACTCAGGAATGTTTAATTAGATGGTTAAGACCAGGATCTGACTGTAATTCAGACCAGACCAAATGGAACAGGGCTTTGTTTGCTTTTAATTTCTCTTACGTCTTTGGCGGTGTGAGAATTAACACGTGGGGACGTAGGAGCATCAGCTTATGGCAGTGTGATTCAACTTTGAGAGATCAACCAGTGCTGGCTCACTGGGGGAAGCTGTGCCCAGTGAGCCTGGGCTGGCTCCACCAGACTCCTCCTGGAAGCTGCTTCTGTTCCCCTCCTCGCTCTCCTGGCTCCAGCATCGAGCAGGGATTGCACCAAGTACAAGGGAATACTTGTTTCCCTAAGAAAGAGGACGTTGCAGAACAGGTTTTACACACCGAGCCCAGCTTTGTTCCAGATGGGATCTATCCCAAAACAGCACCAGGACTTGTCCAAACAAGGAGTGAGATGTGACAGTAGCAGGCTGCTTGTAAAGAAAAAAGGGGAGGTAAAAAGCCAAAAAAGGGATGTGTAGGTGGGAATGCCAATGACTTTTTGTGGTGTTCAGAAGCTTCCAGTAGTTTTGAGTTACAGAAGGGACTGTTCTATAACCAGGTGAGCAAGTAATTTGGTATTTTGATGCTATACTCTGACAGTGTTTCACAAATATTAATTACTTATTTATTTTTTTTTGTATAAGTACCAGAAAATCCTGGACTCTGGCTTCTAATTAACCTGGATCAGACAGAAGTTGTCAAAGATTTGGGGGATGTGAGCTCAGGGACTGGACTGGGTCTGTCAGAATTGCAGGTCCAAGGTCTACACCCAAGTTATTACTCTTTATTTCTTTAATATAAGAGTTAATAAACAGGAGACCCCCACAGCAGGTAGTTCCTGATGGCTTCTGTGTCACTGCACAAACACCACTATCTTCTTATATCAAAATATACATTAAACTGTTGCTGTTGAGAGTAATTTTCACTGTACATTACGTGATTCTCCCATCTGGGTCAAGAACAAGTGAGTGTTGGCTGAAATGATGTAACGTTAGAGTAAAAAGCTGAGTTACGTTCTGTGTTGCAAGGTCAGCAAATGCACAATTCAGGGTTCATTTTTAGGGATCATTTCTCCTTCCCAGGCCCAGAGATGGGCTCTGCCTGCACCAGCACAGCCCAGCTATTCGGTGACTTCTTACTTTAAATGATTTCTTACAGCTTGGAGGAGACAAAGTGAAGGGAGTCAAAGGGCTCATCTGAGCTATAAAGACACATGAAGTAATTCCTCACGTGGATTTACACCAATTATCGTGGAATCTCTGCCAAACTTGAATATAATTTATTTCCCTCCACCTATAAAAATCTCTGATCTTTTAACTGGGTAGGCCGGGGATCGCCAGCACCCGCGGCCGTGTCGCTGTGGAATTGATGCTTCCGCAATCCCGCTCTCTTCAGGAGATCCCTCTCCTCCCGACCATTCCCGCTCCCCTCAGGGGATCCCTCTCCTCCCGACCATTCCCATTCCCCTGAGGGTTTCAATCTCCTCTCGGCCATTCCCGCTCCCCTCAGGGACTCCCACTCCCCTCAGGGTTTCGCACTCCTCTCGCCATTCCCGCTCCCCTCAGGGGATCCCACTCCTCTCGGCCATTGCTGTTCCCTTCAGGTGATCGCACTTCTCCCACCGCTCTCCTCAGGGGATCCCTCTCCTCTCGGCCATTCCCACTTCCCTCGGCGTTTCCCACTCCTCTTGCCATTCCCGCTTCCCTCGGGGTTTCCCACTCCTCTCGGCCATTCCCGCTCCCCTCAGGGGATCCCTCTCCCCTCAGCACACCCACCCCCCCCGTTCCCGCCAGCCCGGCGCGCCTTAAAGCCGCAGGCTCCTCCCGCGCTTCTCCCCCGTCCGTGCCCGCGCCGCGCCCACCGTTGCCCCTTTAAGGTTACCGCGGCGACGGGCCCGGGCGAGAGCGAGGCGCATTGACGTCACGGCGGGCGGGGCCCGTCCGGCCGGTCGGTTTCCGGTGCCGCCGCTGCAGCGAGGCCGCGGCCGGGCCGGGACAGGCGGGGGGTCCCGGCGGAGCTGCTGCAGGTGAGTGAGGCTGGGGCAGATGCCGGGCGGCCCCGGGGCAGCGGCGGGGCCGGGGCAGGGGGCGGCGAGAACCGGGCGGGACGGGCGCGGAGCGGGAGGCTGCGGCCTTGGGGCGGGGCCGGCCCGGTCCGGCTGAGGGAGCGGGGCCGGGGCCGCAGGTGCTGCCGGGGCAGCGGCGCCTTCTCGGGACAGTGTCCGAAGGGGCCCCGCAGGCTGTGGGGCCGCGCCCGGCCGCGCTTCCGGGCCTTTGGGCCGGCGTGCCCCCGCGGCTCCGTGTCCCCCGCCCCAGGGGTACCGGGTCGGTGCCTCCCCGGTGGCCCCGGCTCTGAAGCGGCCGCAGCCCCGCGCTGCGTGAGGGGCGGGCTGGGCTGGGCGGGGCAGCCACGCCTTGGGGAGCTCGGGAAAGCTTTGGGAATATGCAGAAAAAATGGCTTGTAGAAATACCGGAGTTTTCATTTTGCTCGTGATACCGCATTTCCTGCACCGGTCTTGCCCTTCTCGCGTGGCCCGTGCCCGTGTGTCCTCATGGAACGTCATTTGCGGGCGGTCACGGAGCCGCCGGGGTTCTCCGGGGCTGGGTAATTATCGCTGACCTTCACCGTGTGGGCTGGCAAAACAAAAGGAGTAACTGGAGAACTTCTCGGCGCTTTTTCAGCCCGTGGGAAGGCCACGCTTTGTGTTTATGCAAGGCACAATACACGTGTGTATGTGTGTGTGTCCTTGAGCAGGGATTAAGTGTGACAAGAATGAAACCTGGTTGAAGTGTTGGTAATTCCATATTAACTGGAAGCTTTCTGTAATCTCCAGCAGCAGAATTCGGAGGGGCATGTTGTTGTGTTGCCTCTGTGCCCTGGGTTTTCCTGCTGCTGCCTCAGCAGGATGAAACCCATGATGTGACTTCAGTGACTTGTCATTTCTCAAACTTATTTTGACTGAATCCGTTTTTTCCCTTTCAAAAGCTGATCCTGGGATCAACATATCTTACTGCATATTAATAAGCTGTTGCCACACTCCCCGTACCAGGTAACTTTCTTTATATTGCATCCAAAAATGCCCTGAGAAATTCTTTCCTGTTTCTTTAACTCTCACAGTGTTAATTTTCTTATGAAAAAAAATGACATAAAATATGTGTCTATATACATGTATATGTAAAAAATGTATTTTAAAGTGGTTTTATACCTTTGTGGTGGGCTGAGCCAGGCTAGATGCTAAGCACCCACCAAAACTGCTCCATCACTGCCCTCTTCAACTCAGCCACAGAAGGAAAATACAAGGAAAGGCTCCTGGACTGAAATAAGGGAGAGATCACTCACCACTTGCCATCGTGGGCAAAACAGACTCCACTCGGGGAAATTTGTAATAAATTAAACTAATTAAATTTGAGTAGGATAATGAGAAATAAAGCCAATTCTTACAAACATCTTCCTGGCCCCCTCCCTTCTTTCCAACCTTAGCTTTATTCCTGATTTTCTGTACCTCCCCTCACCCCAGAGGATGGGGATTGCAGTCAGTTTGTTACATGTTGTCTCTGCTGCTCCATCCTGCTCAGGGGAGGACTCCTCACACCTTCCCCATGGGAGACAGTCCTCCATGGACTTCTCCAATGTGAGTCCTTCCTGCAGGCTGCTCTCCAGCCTGGTTTCCTTTTCTGCCAGAAAACCACTCCAGCACAGGATTCCTATGGGGTCACACTCTGCATTCCCCTGCTGCTGTGTGGAGTCTTCTGCAGGGTGTAGGTGGATCTCTGCTCCCCCATGGACCTCCAGGGGCTGCGGGTGGATCTCTGCTCCCCCATGGACCTCCAGGGGCTGTGGTTGGATCTCTGCTCCCCATGGATCTCCAGGGGCTGCGGGTGGATCTCTGCTCCCCCATGGACCTCCAGGGGCTGTGGGTGGATCTCTGCTCCCCCTTGGATCTCCAGGGGCTGTGGGTGGATCTCTGCTCCCCCCTGGATCTCCAGGGGCTGTGGGTGGATCTCTGCTCCCCCCTGGATCTCCAGGGGCTGCAGGTCACAGCTGCCTCACCATGGGCTGTATCACAGGCTGCCAGGGAATCCATTATCCGGGGCCTGGGGCACCTCCTGCACTGACCCTGGGGGCTGCAGGGCTGTTTTTCCCATATATTCCCACTCCTTTACCTGGCTGAAGTAGCCATTTTTCCTTCCTCTTTAAGTACATTGTGCCAAAGGCTTTGCCACTGGCATTGATGGGCTCAGGCTGAAACAGTGGGAGTTTCATGTTAGACCTGTCTGGCATTGGCTGTGGTCAACATGGAAGAAGCAACCAGCAGCTTCTCACAAAACCCCCCTGTAGCCCCTGCTACCAAAATCTGGAAGTGGAAACCCAGTACAAACTTGAAAGGGGGAAAAATCTGCTTAAGAACATTTTTGAAAGTGTCATAGCTGAAGTCTTTTGAAAACCTGGCATCATAACAGATGTTTAAGGCTGTACTCTTCATTATTTGCAGTTGAAGAGGTATTTTTGGGATTGCAGTGTATCCATGAAATAAGTGGTGAGGTATGAAGAGGTTTAAATTACACAGGAGCTTTTTCGGAGCGATGCCTGTAATCCATAACTTCCGTTAGCACACTCTGCCTTGACATTTTGGCTTTGGCTTCGACCTGAACATGTTTCACTTCCGAATACTGGCCATGCTTGGCCTCTCACATTTCCAGCTTCCACCCACCTCCCTCCTGGCCATCGTCCATCCCCATGACCCCACACAGACCATGCAGCTCCTGGTGGGAGCCTCCAGTCCTACAAAATCCTCAGTTTCACAGCAGGAAGTTCAGGTGGAATCTTCCCCGGCTTGGAGCACTCACAGGCCTTGAGTTGTTGAAGCTTTTTCAGCTCAACCAAATGCTTTTCCTTTTCTGCCTGTGGCTGTAGACCCCCCAGAGTTTTGATTTCTGATTTCCTTCCAGGTGCTAAATAAGTTCACAGCATTTTCTTTAGCTTAGTTACTGAACTGGTAGGTAAAGGTGATTTTTTTACTGTGGTATCAGTAAGATAATGCAGCATAACTTTGTTTTAGGCAGCAGCATCTTTGTTTCCAGTAGTTGTTTATTATTTAGCCTTCTCCTTCTCTTCCCTTCAGCAATGGCAGCTTCCAGCAGCAGCAGCAGCGAGGAGGAGCGGAGCCTCCGGGAATGTGAACTTTACATCCAAAAACACAACATCCAGCAACTGCTGAAGGATTGCATTGTACAGTTATGCACAGTGAGACCTGAAAGACCCATGGGATTCATCAGGGAGTACTTTGAGAGGTTGGAGAAGGTAAAAATACATAATGGGAGGGAAGGAGGGTGGAACAACTTACATTTAAATGTATCTTTGTCATTTAGGGGCTGAGCTGCAGCTTTGACCAGTTGTGTTGACTGTTTGAAATTGGAAGTGGTGCTTTTGGAAAACAGATCGTGTTTTCCAGTAGTTTGTGCATCTCTGTCATACCAAAGCCTGTAGGACAGAACATAGGGTGACAAGGAGACTTACCCACCTGGGATACAGGTGTGATCCCAGTTCAGTGCTTACTCATGGAAGCTGATACACAGCATACATGGGTATGTCTGGAGCTGGAGAACTGTGGAGTTTGACCTTGCTAGGTGCTGGTGGGGGCATTTGGATTCTTACATTGATCTCCAGTAATGTGGGTAGAGCACAGAAGCGGTGCCAGTGGTATTATCCAGGCCTAGCTGAAGTCAAATGGAAGTATTTGTATTTCAGATCTCTGGAAGGGCAAGCCTGTTTCTGCCTTCTCTTGGGAGTTCAGTATTGGTGTCCCTCTTGTGTTTGTCCTGAGGTCTCTGGTGTTTTTGTTGTTGTTGGAAGCATTCTGGGATCTTGGGAGTGGAAAGCATTCAGACTTAAGCAGTGATTTCACTTTTCTGATCTGTTAATTTTGTATATTGATATCTAAGCAGGTAGGAAAAGGAGCTGCAGTGGAAATGGGAAGATTAAAGGCTTGTGCAGAGGAAAGGTTGGATGCAACTGTACTCAGAACGTGGAATTAGTAAATGATGCAGCTGTGACCTTGTGCAGCAGTTTGCAGGTGCTGCTCTCAGTACTTGTATAGGGCAGTTAGATATTTCTCTTTTTTTTTTTTGTTCTAGTGAGTTACTAATTGCTGATATAAAGAAGAAGGAAATTAACACTGGAGATCATAAATCTGTCTGGTGGAAATTGTATTTTAATGGAAGTGTTCAGGATAAGTACTAGAAAATGACCAAGGAGTGCAGACTACCTGCTATAACTCATAATTTGTTTGGGAAACATTTTGCTTATAAAGTGAAGAGCTCTGACTTTTTTTTGGTGTATGTATCAGCAACAAACCAGTGAATTATGAGGTTCTTAAAAATCCCTTGTCCCTGTCTGTTACAAGGACTCCTTCCCCTCCTTGGATTCTTGAGTTTTGAAGTACTGCTAGGTTGGGAATTTTAAAACATCACCACAGGTATCTATAGACAAAGTTTTACCCAGTAAACTGCATTACTGGGCTTAGAATAAATCCTAAACCAAACCATATGTGGGCATGTAAAATGGGATTATTTGGGTGCTTTTGTGCAGTGGATTTATGGGCAACATGCAGTATTTAGGAACTTAATTTGTTTTTTAGCAAGATAACAAGTCCAGCTCTGAATTTAATGACATGAATGTTGGAATTGAATAAGTTGATGATTTTATTCTGGTGCACATTGGCTCTCTGTGTACTCGGTCAGCCTACACTGAAGCTGAAAATAAAACTGGTTAGGTAATGTTTTTTCCCCTAAATTGCTCTCACAATTTTGGTCAGGGTCTTTTCTTCTGGGTTCCAAGTGCCCTCTAGTGCAGCTGTAGCTACAAGTGAGACTGGAGCACTTTTTTTTTCTTGCCTCCTAGGATTTAAAACTTGCTGCAGCTTCCTCTGGGTGGTTTTCCCACTCAGCCTGGGCTGGGCTGAGTTTACCCAGGTAGTGTGGTACCTCCACAGCTCTCAGGTGGAGAGCTGTGAACATCCTGTGCTGGGCAGGAAACCCCTGACATCCTTCTCTGCAGAGCACAAATGCTCAGTAATGTTATTTACCAACTCCAACCCAGTCCTCAGCTCTGCTACAGCAAAGATGCCTGAAACTCACTCTGGTTCACCTCCCAAAATCCTGTCTTTTACATCTGTAAGAAAGCAGAGCAACTTTTCAATGTGCTTTCTAAATTTTCCTTGCTCTCTGACTGTATCTCAACCTCAAGGTTTTTTATAAGATGGATTTTTGAAGGAACACCATTGAAAACTGAAGTGAGCTTGCTATTTTCTCTTTTTGTCTTGACAAGTCATCTCTTCCACTGCACACAAACAGAGCTGATTCACTGGCATGTTATTAAAATATGTTGAAGAAGTTTAAACATGCTTTAGAATTTCTGTTCAGAAACATCAGAATTGCTACCTCTGAGATGGTTACAGCTACTATAGGAATTGAAATGTCTTCTTCTGGGTTATGAAAGCTGTTAAATGAATCTAATTACTGCTCATTGATTGTATAAATTGTTTTATTTTATTTGTTTGTGGTGTGCTAAGGCCTCTGTTCCCTTTGCTGTGCAAACATGTCTGGTAATACCAATACCTGCTAAAAGCTGGAATAGCTCTCCAGCACTGGGCTGGGCTGTGTAATGCAGCTTCAGCTGTGGAAATTTAATGTAGGGATCATTATTGCAGCCTGCCAGATGAATCCTGGCTGTTGGACATGACTGTCCTCTGGAATAAGTGCATGCTTGAAATATTGCGTGTGATGCAGTTAAGTGCACATCAGGATTTATAGAAAGCTGGAATTAGGAAGTGTGATGGACAGGTAGTCACTGTCCCTGTTCCCCACCACCTGCCCTGCTCAGATACCTAAATATTTACCCATTTTCCTGAGTGTTTCTTTTGGAAAACAAGCTATTTTAGGACAACATACCGTGCAGTTGTGAATTTATGGCAGAGCCTTTTAAAAAATGCTTTCATAGCTTCTGAATGTTTGGGTTTTTAAAAATATGATATAAATTAAATACTAATTAACCAGAGGAAGTTGACACTGCATCTGGTGCAATGACAATTCACAGGTTTTACAGTGTACACCATAATTCTGAAATGGTGAAGGTCTTTTTCAGTAGCTGATAGACTTAAATCTGAGTATGTGAAATGTCATCACTTCAGTATTACTTGTAATAATTGAAATGGACTTAATAAACATTTGTTATTTGTTAGGAAAAATAAGGCTTGCAGTTGGTGGCTGACACTGAAAACTGTGAACTGCCTCATCAGCTGAAAGACCAGGATCAACACTTAGATGTAATGAATAGATGAACTTTGTTCCTAAATCTCTCCAATCCTGGGAATGTTTGTACTGATGAGTACAGAGCAATCTGAGTGTCTTTATCCATTTTGTGTTTAATATGGGGAGGTTGTAGACTTGAACCAACATTTTTTCCTTATAAACACTGGCTAAATCCAAAGGTGTCTGAGAATAACAGCTGCCACTCTTTCTTTAGGTCCTACTGTAATTTTTCTCTGATCTATTGGTTTAATAAATGGGGTTTAGTGTCAGAAATTGTAAAAAGTGTCTATTAAAAAGATGAAAACAGATTATAGGATGGCATAGGGTTGTTTGGCAGTGTGTAATATGAATATCTGGAGTTATGGTTTAGTTGGCATAGTGGTGTTTGGAGTTGATGATCTTGGAGGTCTTTTTTTAATCTCATTCTATGATTTGTCTCAGGGAGAATCTTCTTGGTGAGTGTGTGTATGGACTATTTAGAATAACTGGTGTATTTAAAATTAATACATTATTTTACCCACCTGTAACTTGTCTCTGTGTCTATCCTCTACCTTACTATACTAAAAATAAAAATATTAAATTTTGAGTCAGATGGAAGTTACCAGTTACATTTTTTTTGTGTTAGTGCAGTTTCCTTCTCCTTGAGTGGGGCATTGCCCTGAGGAGTCTCTTGAAGAGTGTTTTGATAACAACTCCCTCACTACATGCTGCTGAAGTGCTTCAATTTCTGATCACAATATTTAATATTTTATGTGATACTGGAAAAAACCCAGCAGCTGGTGTTCACTTATGTAAAAAGGGTCTTTTTTTAATGGGTTAAGTATTTTGTATGTGAACAAACGTGTTCTGTGGTTGATGGTGAGGCAGTTTACACCAAACACTTATTACTGCTCGGGCTATTTTTGTTTCATCTCTGTTGAGACTTGTTCCTATAAAATCAGAGGACAGAAAGGAGTTTTAAATACACTTTACTCCCATGGCTGGGAAATGTGGCACCATTTTATCAATGGGCAAAGAGCAGGAAGTGAAAGGTGAGGCGGTGGAGCTCCCTGGCCCTGGGAGAGGGGCAATGGAAACTCCCAGGAATGGTTATCCCATGGCCCTTCCCTCAGGCTGGTGTTGTTATCCAGAGCCTCCCTGCCCAGCTGGGATCAAGGGCACTGGGACAAACCAAGGGCTGGAGCTCTGGGAGAACAGATGGGGCCTTGTTCTTTTACAGAATGTCCCAAACCCCTGTTTCCTAACGCTGGGAAAGTAATTTGAGCTGTTATGATGTCAATGCTCTGACTCCAGGGTTGGCTGTTTTGTTTTTAATCTGATTTTAGTTGATTGAGGTGAATCTTTCAAAGAATCAAATTTCTTGTGTGTCAAGATAATTAGAATTTGTGTTATTGTAAGTACCCTGGTCTTCTACAGTATCAGTACAACACAATAAGTAACTGAGGGAAATAAGGAAAACAAGTAACCTTGTGCAAGTTTTGCTTGTGGTTTGCATTAAAAAATCCCCCTTTGGCCTCCAGCATCCTTCCTCCAGCTCTTTTGAAAGCGGTGTTCATGTTTCTTTCTCCTAAAATAAATGTTGGTTAATGAGTATCAAGTTGGTCCATGACTCAACCTCTTTCAAAAGCTTCTCATGTAACATGGATTTCTGAGGAATTGCTCCTCTGTCTTTCAACTCCAAAAAGGCTTTAACACCTTGCAGCTGAGGGGAGGAACTTGGGGGTTTGCAGCTGGGAAAGTGCCTTCAGCATTTGAGGAATGTCCTCATCACCTGTTGAATATGCTGGCAGAAACCAGAATCAACTTCTTCACACTAATAGTTTAATAAATGAAGGATAAGTCAATAAAATAAACACCACTGTGATGTGACTGGTAGGAATGAAAGGCACATCTGCCACGTGTTTTGAAAGGCCTTTGATCTCAGATGCTGCAGTCTCCTGTTTGCCTTAATGTGGGAATAATGGGACACAGGAAGCTCCCTGGTGTTGGCAGGCTGGGCTGGAACATGATACACGACTGCTTTTTTTTTTTCCCCTTTGGATTATGTGACACAAACATGTCTTCCTTCCTGTTTAGGAGGAAACAAAGCAGTTGTTGAATCAGCTGAAGTCTGGTTCTCGCTCTGACTCCCGGGAGGATGAGATCTCCCCTCCTCCTCCCCTCAACCCCGTGGTTAAATATCGATCACGACGTGGGGCCATCAGTGCAGAAGTCTACACAGAAGAGGATGCTGCCTCTTATGTTAGAAAGGTGCTCTGACTTTTAAACCTTGCTCCAAATTCCATCCACAATCCAAGAGTTTATCTGAACCCACCTTCTATCCAGGGTATTAAATAACACCAAGCTCCTGGAGCCTGTTATGTCATAATTGCTGTAAAAAGCAGACCTGTGTGTGTGGCTGTTTAGCTGAGGACAGAATAACCTATCATGCAGTTAAACCATTCATGCATGACTTAGACCTGTTCCCTTTGAAGTCATGTATATTTAGATGTGCATATATTTAGATATATTATATATAATGTGCTTCCAGTTATTTGGCAGCTGCAGCACCATTTGGCCTAATGGCAGAGCAGGCTTGCTGCTGTTCCCAGGAAAACACAGGTTGAACAGATATTTGTCCTCTAGCAAAAAAACTTACTAACTGAGCATGGAATTATGCTTTTCAGTTGCATAAAATAATCCAAGATTATATTTTTCTTGTGTTCAAACTGTCTGTAAACATTGACTATATTTGGGGTTGTATTTATAGTGCTTGAAAGAAAATGGGAAAAACTCAGCCAGTGTTTTGTAGCAATTTAAGTTGTTTATTTACCATGAGAAATGCAGAAGTTTTTCATGAGAAAAATTAACCACTTGCTTTCCTTGATTCTCTCCTAGGTTATTCCAAAAGATTATAAAACCATGGCTGCTTTGGCAAAAGCAATTGAGAAGAATGTGCTGTTTACCCATCTCGATGATAATGAGAGGAGGTAGGAGGAAGTCTTTGTGGGCTTAAGGTTTGTGGAAATGCAGACTTCAGAAGAACTCAATGTGTCACAAATCTGCAGTGGTCAGTGGAACCACAGAGCTGCAGGAGCAGCATTGATGGGTTGGGGGTACAGATGTGTGCAGTTGTGCAGGTTTTTGTCTGATTTTGGTGTCTCTCCTTCAGTGACATCTTCGATGCGATGTTCCCTGTCACTTACATTGCAGGAGAGACTGTCATCCAGCAAGGCAAGTGAAAGTGTTTGCTCTGGGGAATCATTTGGGGATGGGGAGCTGGCTCTGCTCTAGTGCTCTTAGTTTGTGTTTATTTTTTAATATAAAAGCAGGGTCACTGCAGCCACACAATTTCTTGTGGTGTTCCCTGAAGCAATTCATACTGAAGTGAGGAGTTGGAGCCACTGGAGGAGGAGGTGGCTTCCTTGAAGAGATTTTCTGTTGGGAATATTGTCCTTTGATGACTGTAGAAATGTTATGTCAATTTATGGATCTGGCTTGCCTTTCCAGTCCTGGAATTGCTGCTCATCTCCTGGGTACTAGTAGATGTTCCCTTTCATGGGGCTGGGAGGAGTGTGAAATCAGCAAAATGTGGTGTTTCACCCTGCAAACTGCAAAAATTTGTCAACCTTGTTGGAGTCTAAACGTCAAAGTTGGCAGAGATGCCAGTTCTTTCTTAGTATATTCAGTTTATGTGTATATTCAATTTTTTTTCTCTTCTTTAGGTGATGAAGGTGATAACTTCTATGTTGTTGATCAAGGAGAAATGGATGTAAGCATTCCTGGTAGTTTATTAATGATATGTTCATTCCTGGCAGAAGTGTACTCTGATATTTGTAGGCCTCTTCTACAGACCCTGCCTTTAGGAGCTTTTCTCGTTTTAAGTTCTTACTTATAGAAGTTTGTTTTGCTCCTTAACAGCTCAGTCAGGCTGCACAGAATGAGTTCCAAAACGAATGATTTGGACACAATACAGATATTTTAGGTGTGTGGGATGGAGTTGAGGTGTGGGGCAGGCTTTAAGAACAAGCAGACTTTTTATTTTCCAGCCCAGCTCATTCATAGCTCTTTATGACACAGACCTTGTTAAAATGTTATTTCTCAGGACTCTGTGTGTGTAGAGATGTAGAAGAGAATCCCTTTGTCAATGAAAATAAAATTGTGCTGGGGTCGGAAGCGTTGATAAAACCCTGAAATGATCAACCTTGGTACAGATGGGAGAATTTCCTTTTACTGCCGAGGGAATAGAGGGCAGCAGGAAGCTGGGTTGTGTCTGACCATGCTCTGCCTTCCAGGTTTACGTGAACAGTGAGTGGGCCACCAGTGTGGGTGAGGGTGGGAGCTTCGGAGAGCTCGCCCTCATCTACGGCACCCCCCGAGCTGCCACCGTCAAAGCCAAGACCAACGTCAAGTTGTGGGGCATTGACAGGGACAGCTACAGAAGGATCCTGATGGCAAGTATCCCTCAAAACCTGGACTCATGCTTTGGGGGTTATGTGTCCCAGGTATCTGTCCTTGTGCCTGTCCTTTGCTGGAGTTATTTATTCCAAATCCTGCTGTCTCCTCAGTAATCAGAAAGCTGATTACTCAACATGCATCTCTCAGGCACAGGGCAAGGGGGAATCTTGCATTAGTGAGCAAAACAATGCCAGTGTTAAACTGAGCTGAGAGTTTAATAAAATTGCAATAAATGCTGAGTACTTTAGGAATGTTGCTCAACTGGAATATTACTGAGAGAACTCAATTTCAAAACATTTCATCTTGTGGGTTTGGGGTCTGTGAGACAGAACACACTGTGCCTGGTTAAATTTGTTTGTGTCTGGAGTTTTATTTAGAGTAGAAAGAAAACTTACTTTGTGTCCTTTCTGGTTTTTTTTAGGGAAATACTTTGAGAAAGAGAAATATGTATGAGAAATTCCTTAGTAAAGTATCTATATTGGGTAAGTGAGAGGATTTTTGTTCTGGAGTGGAATCAGTTGCCACATTGTAATGAAGCTGTTACCCAGCATTATGATGATTACAGTCTGTTGTGGTAATTCATCACAACTGCTTCTCTGCATCAGAATAACTCTAATTCAGGTCTTGATCACTGATGCACAAATGCAGGCAGAAATACACTGACCTCTGTATAAATACAGAGCAAAAGGTGTAATTTGTGCCTTGAGAAGACACTCCAGTAATGAAGTCTTAACTCTGTAGAATCTCTGGACAAGTGGGAGCGTCTCACTGTGGCTGATGCCTTGGAACCAGTACAGTTTGAGGATGGGCAGAAGATTGTGGTCCAGGGGGAGCCAGGAGATGAGTTCTTCATTATCTTGGAGGTAAGTAAGCTCAAAATTAAAAGCTCAGGACTTGGCTTTTTTTTTTTTTTTTCTTGTGTCCCTAAGCAGGCACTTGGAGAAGTAAAAAACATAACAATGTACTTCCAGAGAATGCCTAAAGAAACATCATCTTGCTGGACATGCAGTAACTTGGATTTAGTTTTGCTGTTTTCACAAATGATACTTCCAGGAAAAAATTAGTTTCTGACTGAAAGCAGTTTATCTTTTTGAAAGTAGAGACCTGTTCTAGATAGCTGGTAATGCCTTACTAGTGTTGTCATTGTCTTCTGTCTGGTGGCTCGTGTTTTTCCTGGGTTTTTTGCTAGTCATACTATAACATTCCTACTGTTATGAGGAAAACCAGGAAGAAGTCAGTGCTGTGGGTATGTAAATGTTCCAGATGTTTTATGCTTAGAGAGGAGAGGAGCAGTTGTTCTAATACAGCAGTTAGGTGAACTGTGCAAGGACTGTGAATTGTCTTTTTAACTGAGGCATCATAACAGTTATTTCTGCGTAGCAGCTGATTCTGTGTGAAATTCAGTGTTTGGAGTGATGCTGGAAATTGCAGTAGTTGACTGCTGTCATTTGTTGTAGGGCACAGCTGCAGTGTTACAGCGCCGGTCAGAAAATGAGGAATTTGTTGAAGTGGGCAGACTGGGACCTTCTGATTACTTTGGTGAGTTATGTTGTGACAGCTGTGGCTACAGACACCACTGTCACCATTTTGTCTGTGCTGTGTCAATGGTAGAGACAAGATGGATTTGCTTAATTACTGTTTTGGGCTCTTGTGGTTGCTCTCAGTGCCAGGTGAGTATCAGAGTCGCTTGGCACTCAGGTGTGCACACAGGATGTGATTGTTCCACACTGCTTTACTGTAAAAGATGATTTAGCCTGATCTCCCTTCCTTGAGCAGAGCTAAATTTGAAATGACATTGTAGTCCTCAGGGCTGTGTCCAGTTGAGTTTGCTGTGTCTCCAGGGATGGAGATTTGACAACCTCTCTGGGCACTTTCTTTCTCTGTCTAACCAGCCTTGTTGTGGAGAGGTTTTTTCCTTCGTGCCTGACAAGAATTTCCTGTTCTGCAGCCTGTTGCTTTCTCTCTGTCTTTCACTGTGCAGTCTGGGTTTGTCTTTGTAGTCACTCATTACACAGCTGAAGACACCAGTAAGATAATTCCTTCCCTGGCCTTCTGTTCTCCAGGTCAGAAAGGAACCTGCTGTTTAATGGTTAAATACAGCCCTCTCCCTCTCAAAACCCCTAACATTTTTCTCATGTTTTAGGTAGTTCCTCTCTCTCCTCTTGCTCAAACCTTTTGGTTGTCCAGGTTTTCAGCTCTGCAGATGATGCAAGCAGCAAATTATCTGTTGCAAGGCCTGAGCTGGGATGGACTCAAGTGCATGGGCTCTGCTCAAAGGCCTGCTGGACTCAGGATCTAGGACTAGACTTCATTCTGTGTCATTTCATATTTTCTAATATTTCCCTTTGTATTTTCTTTGAGTTTCCCTCTCTAAAATGAAATATTATCACAGTCGTGTTCAGGTACTGCAGACCTTTCCTTCAGGGGTTTAACTCTCCCTTAAAACCTCCTTGTTCTTTAGCAAGCCTCTCTTCTGGAGGCTGCTAAGTTCAGGAGTTTTAATTGGGCACAGAGGAAAAGTTTTCCTCATGTCTTTTGAGCATCCCTTCTGATAATGCAAGCAAAAGTGTTCTCCAAGGAACGAGTTCTTTCCTCAGTCCTGAACATGGAAAGAACTCCAGTCCAAAACCAAGCAAATAAAACTCCAGAGTTACTGCTGTGGTTTCTTCCCTGCTTGTTGTAGGAATGTTAGGGGTTGTTTCTGTTGCTGATAACAGGGGCTTGTTGAAAACTTCATTTCCAAATATGTTGTTCAGCAGTTGAAACAAAACTTTTGGCATGTTTGTGCAGAACTTAAGAAATGAGGATCCAGAGGGACTTGAAAATGCTTATTTTCCACAGCCCCGTGACAAAGTCAGGGTCTTGATTCTGGCCAGCCAGCAGTGGGTCAAAGACTCCTGCCTGGTGCATTAATGTTTTATTTGTTTGTTTACTTCAAAGCCATGCTCTTGTCCTGAGTTTCCTAGAAACACCAGAATTGAGCAGTACTGTTAGAAAAATAACTACTTGTCGGCTAGGAAAATTACACGGTAAATTGAAACATGACCTTTCCTCAAACAGACACGGTACTGAAAATTATTTAGGCTTTTTTTTCAGAGAGACTTGAATGTGGGACAGGCTTTTCAATAACAAAATCATCAAGTAGGCTTTTTTTTTTAACTGCCTTCACAGTTGCTTGTAATGTAATTACTGGGTACTTGTTACTAGCAGTGCTAAAGCCTGAATTACCTTCTCTGCAATTTAGAGTGGAGAAGGGTCATTTCTTTGCCTCTTTTTGCCATTGATTGGTAACTGTTTTCCCTGTTTGTGCTGTCCCAGGTGAGATTGCTCTGCTGATGAACCGTCCTCGTGCTGCCACCGTCGTGGCTCGTGGCCCCTTGAAATGTGTGAAGCTGGACCGGCCCCGGTTCGAGCGTGTGCTGGGTCCCTGCTCGGATATCCTCAAGAGGAACATCCAGCAGTACAACAGTTTTGTATCACTGTCTGTCTGAAACCTTCCTCCCTGTCCAAGCCATGCTTCACAAATGCAGACTGCTTTCTTCCCCTTGTGCAGAGCCACATCGCCACTGGCATTTGCAGCTTCCTGTCCGGTTAAAAAAAAAAAAATGAAAAAAAGGAAAAAGAAAGAAAAAAAAATAAACTGCTTATCATGGCACTGTCATTAATTTAGAGCATATTATTTCTGTGCTCTCTGTCCCATTAAATTAATAGAAAACGTTCAGTGGAGACGTTTGCTTCTCTCTGTGCACCAGTGTCCAACTCAGGCCAGTGCAGCCTTGCTTCAGCGAGGGAGAGACCTCCTGGCACCACGCCATTGCCATAGAGTGAGGAGGTGACAGTATGAGGGAGGGGAAAAAAAAGTTGTTTTAAAGGTGTTTCTCAAATTATTGGACAGATTTTAAGGCTGTGGTCATCACCTGCTGTATTTCTTTTCACATGAGAGCTACCCTTGTAATTGAGCTTCTTGGGGCTTGGGGTTTTCTGGGTTTCCTTTTCATTTTCTGGGTACTGTAATCCTAGGTTCAATCGTGAGGCATCAGCTGCTAAGAAAGCCACAGTTGGAATTTACCAGTATAATTGTTGCTGTGTCTGCTGGTTTAAGATTGCTTAGTTCTGTTCTTGTCAAGTGTAAATCAAAAGCTTTCCAGGTTCATAGTTCTGGTGAACTACTGCAGTTGTTGATCCATTTGCTGACTTGCCGCAACTGATCTTTTCCACTTGTTCTTTCTCCAGCCATAGATTTGCCATTTAAAACTCTTCCTCTTCCAAGTGGCAAGAACCAAATGCTACATGAAATGCCTGACTTTGGTCTCTAGTACATAGATTGGTGTAAGAATGGTGCAGGTGTCCAGCTGTTAGTACTGTTTGAGTGCTTAGATTGGTGTAGAAGTCGAAAGCAAACATTTGATTTTCCCTGTGAATTGTTTTGTTAATCCTCAGTTGACTTCTAAAAAATCACCATCGGTTCAAGTGACCCTTTGTTACCAGGGAAAATAAATGCTGAGTGTTTTGGCCAGTATCATTTGCAGGTGACAAGACTGCTGGTCTGTAAAGCTCCATTATTCTTGGTAGAGAATGCGAAGCAGAAAAACTGAATGTTTGAACTTCCCTGCAACACTCAGTTGTTTTAAGTTTTTAGGGCTGTCAGTTCATCATTTTACAAATGGTTCACTATGAATCTAGTTCAAAGCCAAAAGGTGCATTCTCTTTTCTTGCTTATGGAATTTCCACCACACTCATTTCATCCTTTTTTTTTTTTCCCCCGAAGTTGAATCTGTTGCGGAGTCTTAAATGTATTTCAGTATTTCCCAGCTGTGTGTTCCATTACTCTGTGCTCACCAAGACTTCCCAAAAGTTTTTACTGAATTCCACGGTTCAATAATTGTAGGCAATTTTTAAGGTTTCCTTTAAACTGTAATTTATATCAAGTAGCATAGGTTTGTATTTGGGAGTGACAGCAAGCAGTTTGGCATTTGTTGTGCAACTACTTTAACGATGGAGCCCTCGTTTTATTTCCTTTCTGAGGTGCAGTGGATGCAAATCCAAGGTTTTCCCAGGCATGGAGAGAATCAGGAAGAGTCTGCTAATTGATGTAGAATAATACTGAAGGTATCAAGCCTTTACAAAAGGTTTCAGGGTATTTCTGAAACTGAAATCCCAAGAAGGGGATTGAAATGCTTGTGGTTTGAGTTCTCTATTCAAGACACGTTGAATAGAGGATTTCTGCCAGAGTCCTTAAGGAATGAACAAATGCTACCTTTTTTTGGTTCTTCTTTTCCTTCCTTTTTTTTTTTGGGGTAAAACTTTTTCTTAAGTTTTGACTCTGCAGGTTTTTTCTTCATATGTGTTCTTTGTGTTATATTAAAGCACCAAAAACTGTGTAAACCAGTTAGAGCTCCACAAAAAAAAAATGCACATTTTTTTAATATAAGGCTTTCTAATCAAGTTTCACTACTGCATCTTTTTAGCTTGCTGTTTACTCCCTTTTGTAGTTTTACCTACAAGATTTTAAGATAAATCAGCTAAGTCTGAGTTAAATATTAAACACAGTTATAGCTTTACCTTTGTGTGCAATTTCAATATGTTTGAAACCACAATTGGCATAGTTTTGCCTTAGCTAACATTCAGGGCTTTAGAGGTAATTTTTTGCTAGTCTATCTTCAGCAAATTGATGAAGTCTATTGCCCTAGGAAGCTATAGTCAACCAGAGGACCATTTTTGTATTGTTACCTGACTCTATAAGTCTGATTTACTGTATGTGCTAATATATTATATTATATTCCTTTTGTTATAGATTGTCCTAATGGCAGGTAAAGCAATAAAATGATTTAAATTCTTAAATGCAATCAGCCTCTTTTATTTTATTCCCTGCCCCTATGTCATGTTTTCCTTTGGCTTTAGAGGATGTGTTATGAATGAGGCAGCAGAAAATAAGCAGCTTAATGGATTAGCTTGGTGTAAACTCCAGAGGGGTGAGTTCAGGTCCTGCCTTCCCCTGGAGCCTGGGGAGAGCTTGGTTTCCACGTGCCAGCCTGGGAATTCCTCTGCACTTGTACCTGTGTCCTGTTTGGCTCCTGGCAGCTTGTGCTGCTTTCATCTCTCCCAAGGTGTTAATTCCCAGCCCAGCCATGATTTTTGGAGCTCAGGAGTTTTTCTAAGTTGGCTGCTCCCATCTCTGCAACCCCTTAATGAGCATGTGCTGGATAATCATGAATAAGTTGTGGTGGGAAATGGAAGAGGGGGATTTTCAACTGTGAGGAAGTAGGAAAAAAATGGACCTGAAGCAGCTCAGACTTGGATGTGTTTTACACCCAGCTCCAAGAAAGCTGAATCACCCAGCTTTTGAAGGTCCAGTAAAAATTGATCTGTCATGTAAGGGAGAATAAAAGAGATCTGTCATGTAAGGAAGAAGGACCCTGTTAGTGTACCAGCCATTTAAATAACAATGGATTCATTTCCTTCACCCTGCCCTCCCTTTCCCAATCCCCTCCACTGAAAAAAAACAGGCTAAAACCTGAACTTTTATTACCTAAAGTGAAACTTTAAGCCCTCCACTTCCAGCCTTATAACTATAAATACATACCTTACAACTACAACTTTAAATTAAGCTTATCTTCTGTTGCCATGTGCTTCCTGTTGAAGCAGCAAACAGTCACCATTCCATGACAAACGATGGAATTAATTCTGGGTTTGTCCTGAACACAAAAAGTCACCGGTAGAGGGAGATCAAACTTTGGGAATTCACTGTTCTGGGCAGAAATAACCAACAGAGCAAACAAGCTGAGAGGGAGTCAGATCCTCTTATTTTCATCTGTTCTCTGTCCACAAGAGTAAAAAGGTCAAGAATCTACTTGAGACTGTTGAAAAGTGGGAAACGCAAGGACTCGTCTGGACCGCAATTTGGGAGAGACTAAAGGAGCCTGGAGTAGGTTTTTGGTGGTTTTCTGTGGGGGTTTTTCTCACCTTTGTGGCTTCAGAATACTGGAGGAATTTCTTCTCTAAGAACCACTCCAAACTTCCTCGAACACACAAGTGGGCACCTGCAGGACACACTGGGGTTAGAACTGCACCTCTCCCGTGGTTTTGCAGTTTGGAGCCAGCTGCGTTGTCAGATTATTGTGGAGTTAAATGAAGCACCAGCACAACCCCCTGTGGAAAACAAAATGAGCTTTGTTCCTTCCTTGCATCATCCAGGCACTTGTTGGTGTCACTGAGCTCCCTTTAGCTCAGGCAAAATTCCAGCCCATGGGAAAATGAGCCGGTGGTGGTGCAGCAACCTGCTAGGATCCTGTTAAAATGCTGCCTGGCAGCTTTTGTGCAGGGATTTGGGGATCCTCTGCAAGGTCTGCAGTGCTGTAGGTGGCTTTTGTTTAACTTAAAGGTTAGTTTAAAACGAGGTTCTGGCAGATTGGTTATGGTGTGGGGGTTTTTGTTGGCTTTTTTTTTCCTCTTAAGGATGATAAATTATCAACAGAGTTCTCAACTACTTTCCCCAGGCTGCCAAAAAGCTCAGTGTAATAATTCCTAATAGTTAAAGGAAAAAGCTATTAAAGAGAGCTTCACTAATCCAGTTATTCTTAAACCTTGTTGGGAGGTGAAGGGTGAACTGGAAACTGAAATACCCATGGGAACTCCCTCCCCACGCTTTTTTAGTCCCCAGTTTCTGTTGCATCTCCTCGAAATGCACAGACATGGAGAGCAGGGAGAGACTGGGATACCATTTCTATTTTCCAGCTAATTATGACAACCCAAATGATTTTAAAAGATAGGAGGAGGAAATTCTTTTAAAAGATATGAAGACATGACTTGAGATAGATTCCCCCCCACTTTAGCAAAATGTTTTCCCCAGAAATGGGTGGGTTCCTGAATTGTAAATACAGTCCTGTGTCTCAGAGTGGTTTGATTTTCAGGGTGGTTTTTTGAGTTTGGGTTTTTTTCCTTGGGGTCTAAGGCAACACAGACCTGCCTGTGTTCTACATCCAAACTGGCTCTTCAGGCAGGTAAGAGGAGTGGTTTTACTGCCCTGTGAGGCTTTGTGGGACATGCACAGGTTGCTGTGGGCTGGGGTGACACTGCTGCAGCACTGGCCTGGCAGTGAGCACGTCTAGGTGCCCTCTGGTCTGACCCAGCTGGGCCAAAGTCCTGTCTTGTGCCATTGGCAGGTGCTGCCCTTGTGAAGCAGGACTGCTCTCTCCTCAAATATCCACTCCTGATCACAGAACAAAGACTTCATAAGAGGAAAATGCTCTTGGCATCTCTTTATTCAACCCTCATCCTCGGGTCGAGTTCATGTCCTTCTCTAGCAAGACCAAGCCCCTGTGGAGGTTGAGCAAACCAAGGTCAGGTGTCCCCTCACCCTCCCAAGGGCACGGCCAACTCCAGATGTGGAGATCACAGCTTTTTCCCCCCAGAGCTGTGTTTGGGGTGCAAAGATCTGCTGCAGTCACAGCAGCGTGCTGGCCGAGCGCGGGAGCTCTGCTCAAACACCAGCAGAGGAGCCCGGTGTGATTCTTGATCTTCTGACATTTCCCCTCTGAGTCTCTGCAAGCGTTTGTAGGTGGAAAGGAGCAGTTGCTGAAGCTGCCACTTGCCTTGCAGGGTTTTCCCTGGCTCCGAGCTCTGTTTAAGTGTCCAGCTTGGCTCTGTGCGCCGCGGGGCTCTGGGGCTGCGCGGTCTCGTTGGCCACCACCGTGGCTTCTCCAAAGGTGTCGATGCACTTGCCCACGGCGTCCAGGATGAGCTGCAGCCGTCTGTCCAGGGCCAGGAGGTGGGGCTCGGTGAGCACAGGGGCCAGGGGGTCCTGCAGGAGGGACTCCCTCATCACGTCGCTGAGCCGGTACTCGGGCTCCGCCAAGAGCCGCAGCCGCAGCAACGTCGTTCTCTTTATTCTGGAAAACAAAGACATCAACCATTGAATGCCTGCCAGCAAGAGCAGCTGAGCTCCTTGACAGCAGGAGGAGCGCCCATACATGGGTGAAGACATTTAAAGAAGTTTGGAACAACAGTTCTTTGATTTTAAGTTTGGAAGGTAATGAATTTTTTTTTTTTTTTTTTTTTTCAGAAACTTCTACTTCTTCCTTTGTTTTCCCAGAGTGTTTGTACTGCAAATTTCTGTCAGCAGAGAGAAAAACATGACTGAAGTTCTCAGTAGTGAGTGAGTCAGAGATGACCCAGTTCCCCAGGTTCCTGCAGGGTGGTGCCATCTCCCCAAGGATGACATTTACGAGATTGGAGCAGAGGGGGAGGTAAATGAAAAGACATGAATGAGAAAATATCTTCTGTCAAAACTTTGAGCAAAAAGAGGGAATATTTCCTGGAACTGATGTAACTGTGACTTTTCACCTTAAGGGGTACTGAGATTCAAATGTGATTTGCTTTCACAGAAAATGGGATGAAAAGCTGCAATCTTGGAATGCTTCTGGGCATGAAATGAAGTATTCTGAAATCATTTGTTTAATCCTCAGCAGAAATGTGTTGACTTCAGCATGCATAATACTGAAATGAATCAGTGGTTGTAGATATTGCCCTTTAAATCTTGGAAACAAGTGGTCCATGTTTATGGAACCATTTGGATTTAGCCCAGTCAGAATTTTCAGGTGGAAAAAGGTGTAGCCAGATCCATTTTGGGCAGCTCAAGAATTTATATTTGTAGGCTGTTGTTTACCTAGGGCATCCATTGGGAATGTTGATCTGGATCTCTGCAACTCCAACAGGCCATGTGCTGTTTGGGAAAGGGTTGTGGCTGTTCCAGGTGCTGGGGACAATCACCAAGATTGGAAAAGCCCTTTAGGATCATCAAGTCCAACTGCTGACCCAGCACCATCAAACCGTGTCCCCAAGTGCCACATCCACACGTCATTTGAAGAATTCCAGGGATGGTGACTCCATGATTTCCCTGGGCAGCCTGTGCCAATGTTTTACAACCCTTTCCAGGAAAAAATTTTCCCTAATATCTAATCTAAATCAGGAGTAGCTGAGCGAGGTGTGTGTGTCTGGCATGTAGCACAAGGCAAGGAGGATGCTGCTGCCACAGGGGCAGGCATCACCTTCCTGCATTAATCCAAAAAAACTAAAATCATCAATTGATCAAGTGTGAGGGCTGACAAGGAAGCTTTAAAGCCCAGCTGCGAGGTGCTGCTGCTGCTGCTGGCAGGGAAAGCTGTGCCCAGAGCAGATGTGAACGAGCATCTGTGCGCTGTCCTTTGAGGCAGGGCCGGCCCAGGAGCTGCTCTGGGTAAACACCAGCTGTGTTTGCTCTGGTCCCAACAGCGCTTGGAGGTGGAGAGCAGGCTGCTCTGACCCATGGGGAGCAGCTGACTGAGTGCTGGAACAGTTACACAACAAACAGGCCGAGCAGGGAGAGGGCTGAGATGGAAACGCCGCTGCTCCGGTCCCACGGGGGGCTCTGGCCCCGTGGCCGTGCTGAACTGCTGAACCTTTCACCCCGAGCCTTGCAGGGACTTCAGCAGGCTGGCTGGGGCTGCTTTCAGGCCTGGCTGTGCCTCCAGGAGGGTTTTGGTGCTTGCAGGCAAAGGACCATCTCCTGGCATGGCTGTATTTGTGCCGCTCGTTGCTGGGAGAGGAGACCTGAAGGCTTCAACGTGTGGGACAGGGGCTGGGAGCTGTGAAAGGCAGCTAAAAACAGCCTCGGATCTGCTGGAAGCCAGACCTGGAGCAGAACTCAGCTGGGAATGAGGTGGATGTGTTTAACAGGGAAGGAAGCAGCCTGCTCTCAGCATCCCTGTGCTCCCAGCTCTCCTGGTTGGGGTGGCTGGAGGAGCTTTGCTGCTCACGTGCCTCCGCTTGGCGTCGGAGCAAGGAGGGCACTCGGTGGGCTGAGCCCAGGCTGTTGGTCAGGACAGGCTGAAATTTGTGGCCTCCGTGTGCTTACTCAAGTAAAACCTCTTCCCTTCTCTTCCAAGTGGTTTTTGATGCTCTCTCACTCCAAATGGCTCAGCTCTTGTGGGAAATGAAGGTTTGTGTGTTTCCCTCACCAGCACAAGATGTTTTTATGTTGTTCCTGGCCCTAGTCTGCTTATGACAAAGTGTTCAGGTCCTCTTACCACTGCATTTTACAAGAATTAAATTAAGAGGAGTTTCTGGGAGGGGGATCTGGAAGAATAGGAATGATGTGACCTGTGGATATTACAATATGCAGGTCAAATTAAGAGGCAGAGTTAATTTCAAACTGCACAAAATTTCAAGAGAAGGATTCCCTGCAAGCCTGCAATTAGAAATGAAAAGACTTGCTGAGTGCAAATAACAGTTCTTGAAATTAAAGGTGTGTGGGGAGAGTGCAGTTACCACCCCAAGGGGGAGAAGGAGCAGGTAGAGTAAGGAAAAAGGCTCCACATCTCCTGAAGAGAAACCCCAGGGAAGAGCAGCTGCTTCTGCCTCTTAAATTGAACTTTCAGCTGCTGATCTTTGTGAATTCATGAAGGGGGAACATAGGGTTAAATTTATGAGGTTCTTCGTCATGCCATGAGAGGAGGAAACGATCAAGTGCATCAAAGCTCCACCAGGATTTTGGATGGAGATTTCTGTGCTTCCTGAGAGCACCTGATGTCGATGGGCTGGGAAAGGCTGTTAGAACTTCCAGGAAGGGTTTGATCCAATGGACAGCGTCTCCTGGTCTGTCAGTGAATGTTTTGCCACTTTCCATGTGATTCCCATGCTCCTGCACCCAGCCCACCCCTCAGCTGGGATTAGCAGGGCCCTCCTTGAGCTGCAGGACGGAGCCAGGCCCGGGTGACCTCCCCAGTGACAGCAGGAGCACCGACACTCCTGGGAAGGGAGGTGCAGCTGGAACTTACATGCAGCACTGGGAGAGCGGGGCCAGGATGGAGATTTCATCGTGGGAATGCCGCCCAAACCTGAGGGAGAAGCAGAGTTCAGAGCCTGCCCTCCTGCTGGCCCCCTCCCCAGCCTCCTCCTGCTGCCTCACCCTCTGGCGTTGTCCAGGTGCAGGAGGAAGCCATCGTCCCCAAACTTGGTGAACATCTCGTAGTGGTGCCGGTCCATGTTCCCTGGCAAAGGGCACACAGAGGGACAGAGTTTCCCTTGCAGGGAATTTGCTAAATTATCCCAAGCTTTCCTTCAGATCTGCATGGAACAATTGCTGCCATGCTGGAAGTGCCCAAGATGCTGCTTTCTCCTCGCTGGGGTGAGCCTGGGGGGGCTCCCATGTGCTCCCACATTGGGGGGGCTGTGGGGAGACAGCAGCCCCTCTACAGTGTCTCTGGAGGAGAAGGGAAGGTTTGGGAAGGGAAGGGAAGGGAAGGGAAGGGAAGGGAAGGGAAGGGAAGGGAAGGGAAGGGAAGGGAAGGGAAGGGAAGGGAAGGGAAGGGAAGGGAAGGGAAGGGAAGGGAAGGGAAGGGAAGGGAAGGGAAGGGAAGGGAAGGGAAGGGAAGGGAAGGGAAGGGAAGGGAAGGGAAGGGAAGGGAAGGGAAGGGAAGGGAAGGGAAGGGAAGGGAAGGGAAGGGAAGGGAAGGATATCCTTTCCCCTCCATCATTACCTATTAGGAAGTCGAATATGGCCATGTCCACGATGTTGAGCAGCCGGTTGCTGTTGCTGTAGGGGTAGATCTCCCTCACTGTGTTGCAGTAGAGTGGATTCACTTCCCACCTGCAGGAGATGGAGAAAGGGAGACACCCTCAGCTGCTGCTGCCACGACCCAAAAGTTCCCCAAAACCCGTCTCCCACGTGAAGACGCAAAGGAGGCGGAAATAAAAATAAATCTCCCCTTGTGGATGCAGGAGACTGGAATTCAAACGCAGCCAATGCCCAGGCTTTAAGGGTTATTACACCAATTATCACACTAATTGTGGACTCCCTGACTCCTCTGCCTGGGTTGTTTCTGCAGGGCTGTCCATACCCTGCAGCGCAGCTGCGGGAAGCAGCCTCATTTACCCACTTACTCCTCTTTCCCATCGAAGGAGTAGGAGCGGATCCACGGGTTGGGGATGGAGAGCCGTGGGGCCAGGTTGAGGGATGGCAGGAAGGCAGACAGGGAGCCTTCCAGGAGGTGAGGGTTCCCACACACGGCGTACTCCGTCTTGCACATGTACGGGCACTTGGCGAAGAAGCAGACGTTGCTGGCTGGGAGGAGAGCAGAACACAGGGAAGAGGGGCTGTGATCTCCAGGAGGGTGCTAGGTGGCCTGGCCTGAGCCCTTCCTCACCGTGCCACACTGATTATTTCTTGTGGCAGGGATAGTAAAGTGAGGGGGGACAGATGGGAAGAGTCCCAAGGGGCTGCGAATGAGTGCAGGGCGATTTCAAACCCCTGTTTGATGGCTGCTTCATGGAAACACTCCGGGGAATCCCAAAACCAGGTAAAACCCAAAGCATCCATGTCGTGGATGTCAACCTGCCAAATCATAGATTTCACAGGCTCACAGGATGTCTAGGTTGGAAGAGACCTTCAAGATCATCGAGTCCAACCATGCTCTTACACCTCAACTAGATCATGGCACCAAGCGCCACGTCCAGTCTTTTTTTAAACACAGCCAGGGATGGTGACTCCCCCACCTCCCTGGGCAGACCATTCCAGTACTTTAGCACTCTTACCGTGAAAAATTGGGTCCTGTGTGAAGGGAAAAGTGAAGAAAAAAGGCCAAATGAGAAGAGCTGGTAGATGATTCCAGCTGGAGGTTGGGAGAGGGAACCTCTGCTGTAACGATGTCTTTGTGCTGGTTTAACCCAAGAATTCCATTTCTGCACCACAGCACGAGTCCTGCAGCCCCTTTTCCAGCAGCCCCTGCCCTTCCTCACACCATGGAACACCACAGCTCTGGGTTAGGTGTGAAGGGACCTTAGAGATCACTGGCACCATAATCTGCCTCCTCCCGAGCCTCGCCCACCTGGTGACACGAAGAAGACGCTCTGCAGGACCTCGTTCTTGGTGACCTCCAGGATCTCCTTGGTGACATTGATCAACCTCCCCACCGTGGGTGGCACCCTCCGGAAGTCCAGGATCCTGCACAGAGGGGACAGGGGTGGTGCCAAGGGATGGTGCTGCACAGTGGGCTGGGATGTGCTGCCCTTGGCCCTTCCATCAGGGAACCAGGAGTCACTGCACCCAGACTCTTTCCAGCAAAAAGCCACTCTGCGCCAAAATGCGGCTGCGTTCGGATTTGGGGGTTTCAATAGCTGCTGCTGGAACACTCTGGATGTTCTCCAGCATTCCTGTCTCTTTCCCTAACATTGCCTTGGTTCCTCCCATCCCTTTGCACACAAACAGGGTCCTCCAGGGGCCAAAGCCGCCCTTCAGGCCCTTCCACAACGTTGGTTTGACACGGAGCAAGGATGCTGATCCTGGTACAACGTGGCTGAGGAGGCTCCCCCTCCTCCAGAGGCACTCATGCCCAGCTAATTCCTCAAAAATATTCTTAAAAACCTCAGGGCCTGGGGCAGGAAAGCTTTCCTGGCAGTCAGTGGGAAGCTGCTGCTGATTGCTGAGTCAGTAACACAGGGTGAACTGGCTAATGCTTTGCTTGGCTCCTTGGGTAATGCCCCCTGCTCCTGGGAACTGGGCACAGAACAGGATTTAGCCTGCTACTTATTGCACAATGTTTGCAGAGAAAAAATATTTGCTTTTATGCAGCATCTTTCAGCTCTAAAAACCACGAAGCACTTCACAAAAGCAGTCTGGCCTCATTTTTGTGGCGCTGGAGCTGCAGGGGCGAGGTGGTGGTGGCTGAGTCAAGCAGAGTCACTGTGAGGATCTTGGGGCAGAACTGGGAAGGGAGTTCAGCTGCCTTTCTTCCCTTTCTCAGAGTCTGAGCTACAGGACTTCATTTAGTCCTGCTTATCCTATGGAAACTGGAGACCCCCACCCACCCTGATCATCAGGGGTCACCTTCCCTCAGTGTTCATCCCACCCAGGACAGAAAGGCTGCTGCCCTCATCTTCTGAGAAGGGTATTTTTGATTTTCTTAAACTAACACCCTGCTGGGAAGAGGTGCCAGGTTAATTGCTCATTATCTGAGGGCTTAAAACTGCAGTTGATCAACCCAAAGCACACCTTGATTGCTGATTGAGCGTGTGCCTCCCTCACCAGGAGGGCACCCAGGCTGTGCCCAGAGCTCAGCTCTGCTCGTGAATGCAGGGGAGGGACAATGTGTGACAGCCAGGTGAGAATCTGACCTGTTCCAACCTGGACTTCACCTGTTCTCATGCAGTGGCCAAGGCAAAGCTGACTCTGGGCTGTCAGATGAGATCCAGAGCCGGTCCTTCCCTAAATAACACCTCAGCTCCTGGAGGGTGCTGCAGAGCAATCCCTTCTCCGAGCTCTGCAGGGCCCTGCAGGGCTTTTCCCAGCGCTCTCGTGGGCAGAGGAGCTCTGGTGGGCAGCAGCAGGAGAGGCAGGGGCTGGGACAGGCCCTACCTGTCCAGGTGGAAGGCGGCGATCTCCGCGTTGTGCCGCTGGAAGTCCACGAAGTAGAAAAAGTCCTCAGGAGTCTCCTCCTCGCGTTTCTGCCTGGGGGGAAGCAGGGGGAGAGCCTGGCCAAGCTGCTGGGCAGCCTGGACACGGAGGGGTGGCACAAGGACAGTGCACCCAGGGACAGCTGGTGGGCTCGGGGACAGCCCTCGTGTGGCCACCCCGGGGACAAGGTCAGGCCCAAAGGGCTCAGTGCCCAGCTGGAGCTGTCACCCGCCGTGCCAGGGAGCAGCACTCGCACCCTGCTGCTGCCAGGAGGCAGAAGAGCTGACTGGGGGCTTTAAATCTGCTTGAGCAAGAGCTTTGACCCCCGTGGGACAAAGTCTCAGGTGGGTGTCACATCCCCCTGGAGGCAGAGGAGGGCTCAGGTGCGATGCTCTATGCCTGAGGTGGGAACTCCATTTAATTCCATTTTCTGGCTGTCACCCAGTGCCCCAGTATGTGCAGCACGGGAACCTGATGCTCAGCCTCCCAGGCAGCTGCAGGGCACAGGAAAGCTCTCCTGGCTCAGCAGGGCATGGGTGCTTTCCTTCCCCTGCAGGACCTGCTGGACACTGGGCAGAGGTGGATGGAAACCCCTGGGAGAGGAGCTGGCTCCTTCTGGGGGAGGATGTTACCCCAGTCCACGTGCTGCCAGCTGCTCTGCTCACACATGGACAGTAAAGTGAGAGGGAATAGATGTGAAGAATCCCAAAGGGCTGCAGATAAGTGCAGAAGCAATTTAAATCCCCTGTTTGATGGCTGTCTCTTGGAAACACTCTGTGGAATCCAAGGGAAAACAAGGTAAGCCCCAAAGTCTGCTGGGGAAAGAGGAGGCAATGAGCAGTCCCTCATGGCAAAGATCTCAGAAGAACAAGTGTCCCAAGGCCCTTCTCCAGCTGGCACCCATGACCTGAGGAACTTCCAACATCAGCAGTGGTGTGGGAACGCTGGTGTTTATCCACGTGTGCTCCTGGGATGGTGTGAGCAGCCAAGAGTAAAGAGAAAGAACGGAACCTTTTCAGGTGCCCAGGGAGCTGAGGGCAGGACAGGGAAGGTGTGGCTGTGGTGTGGCTGTCCGTGCCAAGGGAGGTCACAGCCCTCCCTGCAGGGGCTCAGGGGGCTCTGCTGGCCTTACCTCATGGGCTTGAACATGGCTTTCCCGAAATCCTGGAACCTGAGGACCAGCTTCAGGTGCACACCGCTGGGCTTGACGACTTGGGGAGGAAAGAGGGTGTTAACTGCTGGGAAAGGGGGTGATAACTCCTGGGAAAGGGGGTGATAACTGCTGGGAAAGGGGATGGTAACTCCTGGGAAAGGGGATGGTAACTCCTGGGAAAGGTAGTGTTAACTCCTGGGAAAGGGGGTGTTAACTCCTGGGAAAGGGGAGCCTGGGAAACGGGATGGTAACTCCTGGGAAAGGGGATGGTAACTCCGGGGAAAGGGGATGGTAACTCCGGGGAAAGGGGATGGTAACTCCGGGGAAAGGGGATGGTAACTCCGGGGAAAGGGGATGGTAACTCCGGGGAAAGGGGATGGTAACTCCTGGGAAAGGGGATGATAACTCCTGGGAAACACCCCAGTTACACACCCCAGCACAACGTGCCTTTCCAACCCCGTGAGTGCATCCCATCACTCCGTCCAGCTGCACCCCTCTCTCTTTCCATTTATTTTCCTTCTCTCTCTTGTGCCATAGAAAAGATTTCCCTTCAGCTTCTGTCCTCTGCCACATCCCCCTGGGGACTTTTTCCTCCCTCCCCAGCAGAAACCAGTGGTGTACTGGTGTCCTGATACCCACATCCAACAGGCTGCTCAGGGAAGTTATCATCACCCTTGGGTGATGGTAACTTATCACCCATTATTATCACCCATGGGTGTTAAATTATCACCCCTGGGTGTTAAAAAAAAAGGTGTGGATGTGGCCCTTGGGTTGGACTCCATCATTTTAGAAGACTTTTCCACCTGAAATAATTTTATGCTCGATGATCCCAGCCTCTGCTGGGGTGGAGGGGGTTAATGGGAGGGAGCAGAGCCTGGCCTGGCTCTATTTTCTATTTTCCCTGGCCGAGGTGAGGATGGAGGAGTTGGGGACTGGGGCCAGCCCAGGCGATGGCATGTGGGGACCGCAAGTGCCACACTCACTCTGGCTGCAGTCACAGGCTCCCAGCAGCGCCTTCTCGTCCTGGCTGTAGTCTGCAAGGGCAGGAGGAGCAGTGAGACCCCGCCAGGCTCCAGCTCTTGCTGCAGCCCGCTCTGCCAGGCTCCGAGAAGGGAGGAGCGGAGCCCCGCTGCCCCCATCCCCATCCCCATCCCCATCCCCATCCCCATCCCCATCCCGGGGCAGGAGGGGGCTCACCGGCGCTGATGGTGGGCAGTTCCCGCATGTCCCGGAGCAGCCGGGTGACGGCGGGGCTGGAGCGGGGGTAGAGCCCGTCCCGGCTGATGCCCAGGTGGAACTGCAGCCAGCTGGCCTCGGGCCGCAGCGGCAGCGGCGCCGCCGGCGACGTCAGGTTCAGCTCCTCCCGGTAAAGCCTGTGTCTCCTGCAAGAGACACGTTCTGGGGATGAGGATGAGCCACGGCGTGGAAAACCTCCCTTCTCCGAGCCTGGAGTCTGCTAGGGAGTGGGGAGGGTGCCAGGAGCAGAGCACGGGGTGGATAAAGGGAAACTGAGGCAGGGGGAGATGGCTGAGATGCTCAGGGTCTCTGACTCTCTCTGAGAGGTTTTGCCCTGAAGCTGGAGGTCGCAGGAAGGGGGGGAAATATCACTAAAAGCCACAAATTGCCTCTGTGACCAAATTCACAGTGAGCTGGGATGCTACGAGGTCGTCTGGCAGCATCCTGCCCACGATTCCTAAAAATCAAGGTTCAACCCCATCCTGTTTTGGTAGGTGGAGCTGAAAGAGCCTCCCGAGTTCAGTAATAACCCAAAACCATCTCCCCACTCGATCAGCATTTCCCCCAACCTCGAGACCTCCAAGGCTGGCACTGTGGAACTGAAAGGTCACTTATTCCAGCCAGCAGAGGACGGAGCTCTGGTTTCTCATTAACATTGTCCAGCCCATGTATGGAGCAGCCAGTCCTGATAAAGGGAAAATGAAGGTCAGTTTACACTGAAAGTGCCAGGATCCATCCATGAAGGCAAACAGGAGCTGGGGGCTGATAAGGAGTAGGACATTAAGCAAGGCTGGGATGGAGTGGCTGGGGAGGGGGAAGTGCCACAAGCCCAGGCAGACCCCACCCAGAGCCTGGGCAAGTGAGGTCTGACCATGCACCCAGGCGTTTTTCAGCCAAGGAATGGCACTGGGGGCTGGAAGGGATTCCTGGGTGGTGGTGGTTTTTCTATTTCCCTGCTCAGCCCAACAGCTGGGGTTTGCTTGGGATTTTTCCATCACCCTTCTCCATCCAAGCAGGCTGAGCAGCGTGGTTAATCTGGCTGTGAGCAGGGGATGAACCCTCCCAGACGTGTTCCAGTGGTATCCTGGGAGACATCTAGGAACTGGAGAGACAGGTTGGATGTGCAGCTCAGGGGAGCCTGTTCCCTCTCCCGGGTTGTTTGTCTTTCCATCGGAGTGGGTCAGCCACAGCGTGACGTCCACGTGTGCACGGTCAGAGGGAAGCTGGAGCACTTCCCTCCCACACCAGCTCTTTGCTCAGGCTGCCTGCAAAGGAGGCAGAAAGATGCACAGGGATGTGGCCCTGGAGTGCCATCAGCTCCAGCAGGAGTGCCCTGACCCCCCAGCCTGCTGCCCTGCACCAGCTTTGCCGTGGGTGAGGGAGGCACAACCTTAACCCTGCCACAGCCAGGGACAAAACACCCCAGCGCCATGGACAGGAATGACTCAGGACTTTTCCCCAGGGAAGCTGCCCAAATATTTTACCATATTTGCTCTCCTGCCTGCCACACACACAGGCTGTTCCCCCAGGGTGGCAGCGAGCAAGAGATTACTGAGGGGGAAAAAAATGCAGTGGTTATGCAAGGGGAGGCAGATCCCAGCCCTGCATCCACATGGTCCCTGCCCAGGCTGAGCCAGTCCCTTCCCAGCCTTTCGACCCAAAATACAGCTCTCTCTGCCTCCCTGATTCCTTCAGGATTCCTGAAATATTTCCCTGGAAAAAACCAGATCTCTGCAAAAGGCATAATGATATAAAAACAGGGTTCATTTCTACCCTGCTATAAATAGCCCTGGGGTTGCCCTGGCTTTCAGCTCTCTGCTGGGCTGGGAGGGAGGCACAGCATGGGGTGACACTGCTCAGGCCACCAGCGTCCTGAGTTTGGGGTTTTGAAGCTGCTCCTTCAGGGATAAAAATAACCTCAGGAGTTTTTAAGGGATTTTTTTTGGTTTTGAAGAAGCGTGGATATTTTTGAGGTTTTTTTTTTCTGTTTCCTTCCTGCATCTCCATCCATCTCTCCAGCTGGTTCTGCATCCTGCAATCAAACTGCTGGTCCTGCCTGAAGTGCTGGGAGCAGACAGGGATGGGCAGCAGGCAGTTTGCAGGGAGCAGCGTGGAGGAGGACACGCTCTGGCCGTGGCTATCCCAACAGGACGTGTCCTGGGGCCGCTCCAGCTGGCAGAGCCCCTGTCCAGCTGATGTCCATCTGGCCGCAGGAACGAAGGCAGACACGCTGTGCTGGAGGAACGGGGTTGAACTGCAGCTTGTTCCACTCCAGAGGAGCGTCCTGCTGCTCCCAAAGCTGCTCTGCCAACAGTCACATCCGTGGGTGAGGGAGAAATGTGCTGTCACCCCGTCACAGCGGGGAGAGGATGCCCGTGGACACTCAGCCCTGAGCCTCTGCTGGCTCTGGATGTGGAGGTGCTGGGGACTTCTTGCTCTTCAGTCCTCAACAGCAGCAGCAGCTTTGTTGAACCCATGCAGTGGGAGAGAAAGCCATGGATTCCTGAGTCCCATGAGGACCCTGCCCTGGCCACATCAGAGAGGACACGGGCCCTGCAGTGCTCCTGGTGAGGCAGAAATTCCTCTGTGCCCACAGCAAATTAAATATCTTATAAAATCCATCAGCTCTGGCATGTGCCACCTGATTATACATTCCATTTGCAGCACTGATGGTTGTTGGCAGGTTTTTGCAGGAGTGGTTGTGTCACCTCAGCCTGTGCTCTCTGAAGGTTTCACCTACTTATGAGCATCACATATTTCATTTCAGAGTGACTGAGGAATAATCAATACTTGGTCTTGCTTTCCTTCCTGGAGGTGCAAAGCAAAGTCAATCAAGGACAAATGGCATCACTGTGTTCCTCCCAGTCACACCACAGCCAAACCTTGGGGCAGAAGGCAAAGTGCAGCCGTGGCTTCATCACAAATTCCATGTTTTAACAGAGTGCTGAATAAAATTGAGGAGTGCAGACTTCTCACTGTCCTGCAAGTGAGGCTGCAGCAAGTGCTCAGGGCTTCTGATGGTGCCATCAAGCCATGAGCTGCTTTGGTTTAAATCCCCCATTCCCTCCAGGATTTTGCTTGGGAAACATCCACCTTAGTACCCAAACCCTGATGTCTTCAGAAGGCAGGGCTCAGCTCTGGGAAGATGCACCCAAGGTGGGTCTGTGGCACAGCCAGGGACACTCAAACCCATCATCCATGGATTTCAAGTGCTGTGACAAAGGATTCAACAGGATCCAGACTGGAGAGAGGGAAGAGCCTCGCCGGGGTGGCCCTGGCCGAGCACAAAGGTGGTCCCAGGCCCTGGTGCTGCTCAGGCCATTCTCTGTTCCTTCCATTTTCACTTCTCATCATCTCCTCCGGCAGATCTCGCACGGAACCAGCCCTGGGTGAGTCCCTCAGAAAAAGGAGGAATAGGCATGGAAGTGGAGAGAGCAGGAGCTTGGGAATCCTGCCTGTGCAGCTCAGCAAACACCACACGGGTGACGGGAGGAGTGGGGGCTGCTGCCGTGCTGCAAACCAAACCTGGGCAGTGGGGCAGTGCCAGGACAGGGATCCCTGGGGCGGTCCCCAGGACATGCTGTCCTCCCCTTGCAGGTGTCCTGTCCCACAGAGGGGACAGTGAGGTGATGCCACGAGCTCAGCACGCCGGGAGCTCTGTGCTCTGTTGTCTCCGAGTTTGTGCACGAATGGAAACGTTCTCGGGGTGCAGGGAGCAGCTGTGGGGTGCTGTATGCTTCCAGCTTGGCCCCAGCTCTCGTGAAAGGGGGGGTTACATCAGGGGTTCAAGGTACATAATCGATGCTTGGAGCTGGTGCTGAGGGTCACTGTTCCCCCCCAGGGCAGTGACCACAGGGCAGTGACCACAGGGCAGTGACAGTCCCACCCCAGGAGCAGGGGATGAGGGAGTTTTCTTGTTGCTGGGGCTGGGAGAGGCAGCAGGAAGAGCTCTGAGCTGGGATCCCTTTCTCTGAGGCTCTGGCAGTGGAGCAGGGTGGGAGACACCCCAGCACGGAGCATCCCAGCCTGCCCTCAGCCCAGCCCAGCCTGCCCGTGGGGGGCTGGAGAGGTGAGGGTGAGGGCACGGAGCCAGCATGGAGGGACAAGCTGGACTGGGAATGCCAGGGGACGCCCAAGGGAGTGCTTCAGCAGCGGAGGGGTGCCCAGGAAAGCTGCCCAGAAAGGGAGTACCTGTGGGGTACCTGAGAAGGGGTGTCCAGAGAGAGGGAGCCTGGGGTATCTGTGCCCAGGGGATGCCAGGGCAGGGGAACCTGTGCAGGGGGTGCCCCGAAAAGGGGTGCCCAGGAGATGCCCATGCAGGAGGTGCACTCACACAGGGTGCCTGGGAAGGCGGGGCTCAAGAGATCCCAATGCATGGGGGTGGGGTCCAAAAAAGGGATGCCCAGGCAGGGGGTGACCATTCAGGGAGATGCCAGAGAAATGTGTCCCCATGCAAGGAGCTCCCAGGAAAGGGGTGTCCAGGAGACATCCGGGAGAGGGGTGCCCATGCAGGGGTGCCCAGGAGATGCCCAGGAAGCGAGGGAACATTCAAGGGGTGCCCGGTAGGGGTGTGCCCAGAATTGGCACAGGGATTGTCCGGGAAGGGAGCGCCCAGGAGATGCCCAGGAAAAGGGTGCCCAGGAGATACCCGGGAAGAGAGTGCCGGGGAAGGAGGTGCGCAGGAAACAGCCGGGAAAGGAGTGCCGGCAGATGCCGGTCCACGGAGCGCTTAAGAAAGAGACGCCCAGGAAATAGCCAGGAAAGGGGTGCCGGGGAAGGAGGCGCGCAGGAGATGCCCAGGAAAGGGCTGTCCGGGCGGCGCAGGGGTGCGCAGGAGCTGCCGCGCGGGGGGTGCGCGGTGCCGAGCGCGGGGCTGCCGCGGCTGCGGGACGCACCTGTTCCAGCGAGCCGCCTTCCGCCGGTAGTAGCGCAGGGCTTCGCGGGCGCCCAGCAGCGGCTCGGCGGGGCCCGGCGGGGCGGCGCGGTACAGCGGGTGGGCGAAGAGGCGGCGCAGCGCGGGGGCGGCGCGGGGAGGCGGCGGGCGCGGCGCGGGGCAGGGGCAGCCCGGGGAGACCCTNNNAGCGGGGGTGGGGGCACGGCAGCGTGGGAGCCTCCCCCGGACAGGGTCCCGGTGCTGGTGCCGCTGCCGGTGCCGGCGGGGACTGAGCCGAGCGGCCCCGGGCTCTGCCGCCCGCCCCCCGAGCACCGCCCGCCCGCCCGGCGCAGCCCCCGCGCAGGTGGCGAGTCCCCCGCCCGCCCTCGTCGCCAGCTCCTTCGGGGGCTTCGTCCCCTCTCCCGAAGGAGGAAAGTCGGCCCGGCGAGAGCTTTGCAGGAGCTGGAGGGTGTTGCTGGTGCGGGGATGGGGTGCCGGGGGGCTGTGTGGGAACGGGGCGAGGGGAGGGTGCTCGAACCCCCGTGGGTGTCTGCGGGCAGGGCCCGGGTGGGCTCTGTCCCCCACGGCTGGGCTTGCAGCCCCTCCGCGGTGCTCGCTGGCAGATGGTTCAGACGCCGCTTTTATTTTGCTTAATTCCTAAAAAAAAAAAACAAACCCTACAGTTGAACAAACTCCTCCTTGCAGTTTGCTGGGAGCAGCTGGGCCGTGGGGATGCGCTTGGGCCGGGACCCATCGCGGAGATGGAGAGCCCGGCTGCGAGCGGGGCGGGAGCCCGGCAAGGGACAGGTTGGAGAGCGCCGGGCCAAGGGAGGGGAGCGGAGGAGAAACTGGCTGAGCACTGGGGGAGCGTGACCAGACTGGCCTGGCTCCGGCGCCGTGCTGAAGGGAGAACAGAAAATAAACTGCAGAAAGAGGGAAAAGTCGGTTGTGTTTGCAGCTGGCTGGAGCAGGGCTCGGCTCTCTAGCAGGGAGGCTCTGGGAGGTGCGCTGGGATGGGGGGGTTGGACTGAGCAAAACGGCATGGCAGGGGCTGCGGGCCGAGCATCTGTCCTGAAGTCCGAGATGCTCCTGTGATCCAGAAGAGGAGAGAAAACAATCCCCTGGGCTGGATTGTGGCTGCAGGGACCTGAAGCACACCTGTCCTCTTGGTCTTCTGGTCTTTGGAAGACAATTGTTACTCTCCTTTAGAAACGCAATTTCAAATTTGCTCAGTCTCTTGGTATTTGAGGAGTTTGGGTTTCAGGTTTGGGGGTTTTTACTCTGAACTTCTTTTTCTGTAATACCAAATTCTCTGTGTTTTCCACAGATTTATAAGCACAAACTGCAGCTGGTGCTGCTGTGGCCAGCGAGGATCAGTGGGAGGAAAGGATGTGCTCCCCACACTGCTTGGCTTTTGGGGACACCAGCTGTGCCCCCCTCTGTGCCCTTTGGGGACAAAATCAGTAAAATGATTGCGCTTGGATCCCTTCAGGCTCTAGACCAGACCAGAGGTATCAAGAGGGGAAATTTTAGGGTGCTGCCTGTCCTGGAAAGGCTTGGGGGCCATGGGATGGGCAGGGGCTGTGCTCAGAGATTGGGGTCTGCAGGATGGGAAGCCACAGAGCTGATCCTTCTCAGGAGCAGAGAAGGAGCTTTCAGGACATGAAATTGGATGCAAACTGGGGGACATGAGTGCCAGCTCGCTGGTCAGGTGGCAGTGAGAGCAAAGGGAGGTGTGCTGCAGCTGCACACTCTGCCTGAGGACACCCTGGTCCTCAGCCCTCCAAGGCCAGGTGACCTGGCAGCTCCCCCAGGCACTGACATCATAAACCCAACAAGAAGCAACAGCCTGGGACTAACAATAGGATTCTTCTTCTTCTTCTTCTTCTTCTTCTTCTTCTTCTTCTTCTTCTTCTTTTTTAACTTATTTGTAAAAAGATTGCCCAGATGAAGTTAAACCCCAGACTCCAGCACACCCGGATGAATCCCCAGGAGCAAGCCCTGCTCCCTGGCTGCCAGCCCACTGAAGGGCACTCACGGACTCACTTCAAACTCAAAGAGCACCTTTTGACAAACACTCCATCAAACACTGGCTGATGCTTGCTTGGCTCCTAATCCTCCCTGAGCTGTTTCCCCATTGCTAATCTCTCCCAGGAACCATTAATAAGTCTTTCCTGGTTTGCAACGCTAATTCTGGACAAAGGCACCAGGAACCAGCAGTGCCTGGGCCCGTGTCCCTGTTGTTTGCGTGCTCTGCAGGAAGATTGTTTGGCTTTTAATGAGGCTAATTAAAAAGAAACAAAAAAATAATAAACCAATCCCATTAATCTGTAATAAATTGAAGTGCTACAATCCTTCCCAAAGCAGTTGGGACTGCCAGCTCCCAACAGGCTGCAATGCAAAATCAATGTTATTATTATTCAGAACAATTCAGTGGTGCTCCATAACGCCACAGTGATGCTTCCCTGCTCATCCAGGGCTTGGAGTCCCTTGGAGCAGGGGGATCCTGCTGAAGCTTGTCCCACACCATCCCTGGACATCTCATGTTCTGCCCAGGGTCCCTGGCTCCAGGTGAGTGTCACTTCCCAACCCAGGGCTCAGCAGAACTCATCCCAGCCCGCTGGAGGGGTGGATGTGTTCCTAAAGTTAACCTGGAAATGCTATTTTGCTAGTCCACTGACAGCTCCAGCAGAACCAAATTACCATTTGGAATTACCATGAGATAATTGGCCTCATTTACTATTTAAAGATAGGAGGAAAAAAAGCTCCTTCTTCCAGACGACTGCAGTGGAGAAATGTTCAGGCATAGATGATGTCCCAAAACATATCATTAAAGCTTTAAATAAATGTATGATGACATCTCAGAGTAAGAAATACTTCCTTTGTATTTCAGATAGGAGCCAGCCAGGTCCTTTTCAAAGACATTTTTTAATAAACAAAGGATATTCCTCTTGTTTTTCCAGACACGCAACTTACAATATTTGGAGTTGTAAGTATGTAATTTAAATTCTTGCACACAGTGTGGATTTAAAACCCATCTTCTTTAGAGACGCCTTTTACTTGCCAAAAGGTAAATGCCTCTGTCTGCTGCCTTTTGTCTTTTTAACTTGAAATGCTGCAGAGCTGCCCTGGTCCCACCCTGCAGATTGTAATGTTTGCAAAAGGGAGGAGATGAGAATTATCCCTTTCTCGCTGCCGTTAATGACGAGGATTAAACACCAAGGCAGCTACACAACGTTACAAAGGAAAGAAAAATATGACTTGGAGGAGCCAAGTTCTGCATTTGCTGCTTCACTGACAAGAGCACAGACATTCCAGGAGCACACCCTGCAGCTCTGCTCCTGTTCCTGGTCCAGCTGGGACGCAGAGCAGCAGGTCCATGTTCTCCCTGCATGGTGATGGTGATGATGGTGGTGGTGATGATGGTGGGGATGGTGGGGATGGTGCTGATGGTGCTCATGGTGGTGATGATGCTGATGGTGCTAATGGTGCTGATGGTGCTGATGGTGCTGATGGTGCTGATGGTGCTGATGATGTTGGTGGTTTCTTTCATTGTCATCGTGGTCCCCAAAGAGCCTCTCCCACCCTGGGCACAGCCTCATACCGGGGCCTGGGTTTGTTTCCCAGGAAGGTGGCACCTCTCACAGGGGGGTTCCCCTCTGCCTGAACCCCCCAGGGCTGGGGCTTTCCCACCCCCAGGATGGTGGGAGATCCCTTCCCAGTCTCTGCTGGTTTGGTGGGAGAAGCTCTCGCTCTGGGCTGTCTCACGCTCTGTCCCAGCTTATAATTAAAAATGAAATATTTGGGCCAAGTGCTCAAATGAAGAACATGTTTTTGATAGGTAACAGTACCAAGGAGAGCCCTGGAGACCCTGACAGGGCAATTATTTCCTCTCCACTGGCACTGGAGAAGAGTCTTGAGAGAAGCAGCGTGTCCACTCCAGAGGGTTTTTTGGTACAAAAATGCAATTACAGGGTATAAAAGGAAATGTTTAGAAACATGAAAAGCGGGAATGAGTCAGGAGCCTCCTTCACTGCAGGACAGGGAAGGCAGAAGGGAAGAGGTGCCCCAGGCATGACACCTCTGACCCTTCCCCATCCCTGGCAGCATCTCCCATCAGTGGTTTCATTTCCCTCCTCCCATCTACCTCTCCTGGCTGCTGTTCCAGGCTCATCCCTTGGCCTCAGCGAGCTCCCAGCTGCTCAGGGCTCGGGAATCTGGGTGGAACCTCTCCCTCTTGGCAGTGAACTTGCACAGCTAAGCACAAACAAGAGGAAAGCACCCTCATGGTCCAAGCGAGCGGCTCTTGTGTGCCGGGGCCTCCAGCACGGCTTTGCTTCCCCCCTCCCTCTCTCGCTCTGAGCATCCTCGGAGCTGGCTTAGAGCAAAATCCTGGGGAGCTGTGGCACCTTTCCATGGTCAATCCCAACACCCAACCATCCTCTTCCAGGAGGGTGGGGCGAGTCGTGAACCCTTGTGTGGGGTGCGGGGGCTGAGAAGGCTCCGCCACGCTCCCAGTGCTCCTGCCCGAGATCCAACGGATGGGCACCAACCCTGGGAGCCTGGAGAAGGGTGGGCAGGGCTGCCTGCACGTCCATGAAGAGCTGGGGTGACACGGAGCCCAGATGACACGGGGCTGTTTGTCTTGGACAGGCTGGTGTTGACCGGAAAACGGCGCCGACCTCTTGAGCAACTCCGGGGGTTTTTGGCCGGCCGGGCGGGGGCTCAGCCTGTGCTGAGTTTATAGGATCTGATTTCCAAGATAGCAAAACCAAAACAATCCCTCTGCAACGGGCTGGCTGGCTGGAGCCACCCCTGCCACGGAGACGGCCCGCTGGTGTCATTAAAGGTTCAATGACAGCAAATCACATTCCTGGTCGGCAAACGAGGCCGGGCTGCACACGCGTTATTTAATGAGTGTTCAGTTTGTGGAATCACTTTTGTTGGTAGTTAACTGTGTGGTGGTCTCTGTGGGACGCCTGGTGCACCGTTTGAAAGGAATATTCCTCGACCCTTGCTGAGTGGAATTGTTTTTGTAGACAAGTGGAGGATTTGGGGCCATTAAGAAGATAAAACGCAGATTGTTTGCAGAGGGTTTTTGTTTTATTTTAATGGCTTTCAAAGAGAGGAGTTTTTATTATTTTATTTGTCTATTGTTAGCAGGCAGAAGGGCTGGGAAGAGGCACAGATGTTCTCTTTGCTGTTGGCTGGGCCTGGCCCCAAACCCAGGGCAGAGGGTTTGAACCTCTCTCTGAAGCTGCTGTAACATTTTCCAAATCTTGAAACAGCTCCTCTTCCCACCAGTTTCTCAGTAAAACCACTGAGGGCTGGGGTGGGACGCCCTGTATAATAATTTAAAAGCTTGACAGTGGGTGATACAAGGATTGTGGGCAAACCAGAGAAAATGAAGGGCTTTGTGCTTCCTTCCAGTGATGGGAAAATCCCAGATGGATCCCAAACTTCCAGCTCTCAGCCCAGCACCAGTTCATCCAGACCACCAAAGAAACCAGCCAATCTCCAGTTTTGGGGCATGGTAGGCTGTGATGGACGTTGGGACACCTTTGTCCTCAGAAGCAAACCCTCTAAAGAAAAGAACAGCATTAATTTCCAATAATGAGTTGCCTCAGGAGTTAATTGAACATCGTGTCCCTCCGTGGAGGAGCTGCCTGACTCCTCTGTGTCTGCAGGAACATTGATTTCAATCATTTAGAGGAAATTCTACGATCCTGGGTGCTGTTTGCTCTGACAATGGCACATCTTGTCCCAGGAAGAACCACAGGCACACCCGGGCTGGGAAATGAGGGTTTTAGTAGGAAGATAAAGTGGAACTGCTAAAGGAGGTAGGAATGGATGCTTGTCTATCCTGGGGGCACATGATGGGTGAGATCAGGATTTGGGAAGGGCCTTGGGTGGCACTGGAAGTGCCAAGGAGTCAGTTATGGGATGGAGGCAAAAACACCTTCCTCTTCCTCTTCCTCTTCCTCTTCCTCTTCCTCTTCCTCTTCCTCTTCCTCTTCCTCTTCCTCTTCCTCTTCCTCTTCCTCTTCCTCTTCCTCTTCCTCCTCCTCTCCCCCTCCCCCTCCCNTCCTCCTCCTCCTCCTCCTCCTCCTCCTCCTTTGCTGTTTTACTCCAGCACCTCTCTACACCTTGATTTTTGGGAAATGCCCTCATGTATCAGAACTGCCAGGAAAAGCAAAGCAAAGGGAGTGAATGTGTCAATCCCAAACTGTTTTTCGCTGTTTGTTGTACTGAGGGAAGTTTGTTGTACTTTCATCCTCAATGCAGAGTGGGAATTGTTAATTAACAAGCACAGGTAAACTGGGATGGTCGAAAGCAAACTGCAGAGTGGTCAGGTGTGTGTGGGCACACCTGTCAGCCACTGGGGCAGATCCTTCCTCTTCCCAGGCAGCTTTTGGGATACCACTGACCTGCTCAGCTTTTCCAGAGGGGTTTTTTTAGTGTCTGTGTGCTTGTTTTTCCCTTTCCTGCCCATATTAATCCCTGCTGTCACCAGGGTCACCTCAACCTTGGCTCTGTGCTGGCCCCAGAGCTGGTGGCAATAACTCTTCTGAGGGGGGTGTCTCTGTGGACACAGGATTGGGTAATAAAAGTAACGATTTTGGAACACAGCACTCATGTTGGGGTTTGTCCAGTAGCTTATTCTGCAATAAATGTGGCACGAGTTAAGAAGGAAAACAACAAAGAAATGGAGGAGCTGGGAAGGATCTCGAGAGAGCAACAGCTCCATTCCTAAGGGTGTCAGGCTGGATGTGGCTGCAGGACTGGGGTGGTGACACCCAGACTGACCACCTGCCACCTCCTCTGGCTTTCTGAACACCAGACTGTCCAGACCTTCACTGCTCATCAGCTTTGCTTCCTGTTTTCCCACCTCATTGGAAAGCACCACCAGTGTTGAGGGGTTTTACCAGCAGAACATAAACCAAGGAGAATCTGTGCATCCCTTGCAGGAACAGAATTCCTGGGAGTGTTCTCTATCTGTTTTCAGCACAATCGTGTGTCCAGATCAAATTAGAATGGAATTCTGGTGCTAGGACCCCATGTAGGTTCAAATATCTCTGTGTAAAAAGCCCCCAGCACTTTAAACATGAATTCCTGTGCCAGAGCAATGATCTTGGACTGAAGCTGCCCTCCAGTGCTGCTGTAGGGGTCAGTTCTGCTTGGTTCATCTCATTTCACACCAGAAAACTCCCTGTCCTACTGGAGAACCAGCAGAAAGGTATTTTTTGAGGCGAGAAAATAGGGTAGTTTTAATGGGGCTCAGAAGGAGGGGTCTCTTATCAGCAGAAAATTCAGCTGGTTTTAGCTCTGTCCTTCCTTGACCTCCTCTTTGACCCTTTGCCACAAACGAGTGAGACAGGGGAACCTGGGCTGCAGGTTCTGGTGTCTAATCCCTGTTCTCCTCTCCTAGCACCTCTAGGAAAACATCTCTGACCTTCTTTCTCTCCATGTTTTCAAGCCTCTGCAGTTCATGGGGAAGGACACAGGTAGACTTCTCCCCCCAGGCCCAGTGTGCTGGATGGAGAAAGCCTTGGAGAGAGCTGGGGCCAATTTTAGCACAAGTTCCTGCAGCAGAAATAGATCTTCCTGAGCTCACATTTAAATCTCAGCAAATAATATCTCAGGTTAAAGCATTTATTCAAGTGCTGTGGGGGAATTTCAGGCTGGCTGGCTGTGTACCTCATCACAGGAGATGGGCTGGAAATTACAGTCATTTGGAAAGAACATGGATTTGAATCCCGGGGCCCGTGGTGAAAGTCAGTGCACAGTGAATTATTCCACTCAATTCCTGTTCACACATGGATTCAGCTGGAGCCAAAGCCATTTCCAGAGAATCCCATTTCTGCAGTGAGCTACAAGGGCTCTTGGGGGGGTTTTGTGCTTGTCCTTGCGTTTTTCATTCCTCTGCCCTTGCTGCTCATCCAGAGGCAAATGCCAACGAGGTGCATTTGTTCATTTGCTGCCTGCAATAAGCACAGAGAAGCATTTTGTCATGCTGCCCTTGGTAGCTGGGCTTCTGTGATGGTGGGGAGCAGACAGCTGAGGAGCCCTTGTCCTTTGTGTCCTGCCTGGTGGAACTGTTGATGTGTGGGGATGTCTGATATTTATACAAGAAACTGCAGGGGAAACTCTTCAACTGGCAGTGAGAGAAGGCCCAGCTGTTCCTGCAAACTGCTGGAATTGTCTCTTTGTTTCTGCTGCTCCAGATGTTCGCCTGGGTCACCCTGCAGCCACCTCTGAAGGTCACAGGGTTTTGGGAGAGGGGCAGCTTGGGCTCCCAGGGGTGAGGGGCCTGCCCGTGGCAGGGGTGCTGGGCTCACAACCAGGTCACCTCCTCTCGCTCTCTCCTGTGCTCCAAATCTGCTCAAGAAAGTGGGATCCTGTCTCTGATCCTGCCTCTGACACAGAAAACCTCTCTCTGGGGGGTTCAGAGGTCGGTCTGCACCTCCCTCACGGGGTTTGCAGCTGCCTCAGCTCAGGGAAGGCACCAGCTGGCTCAAGCACTTGGAGAGTCAAAAATAAATTACAGAGAGTCAGAAATAAATTGCAGCTGATGAGCAAAAATCTGTTGGCTAGCTGGGAGTGATCACCTTTTCCAGCAGATCTGGGGGTCCCAGAGGTGTTTGCTCTCCTCCTCCAGCCCAGCTCTGTGCTGTGGGGGTTGGATGGGGCCTCTTGCAGTTCCCAAATCACCATTTTCGGTGTTTTTTACTGCACAAAACACAAACATTCACTCCATGCACCCAAAATGAGCTCAGGACAGCAAGTTTTCCCCTTGGCCATGGTGTGGGTGCCCTGTTGGCTCTGCCTCCCACACTCTGAGAGCTCTTAAAAACATCTGTGAACCAAATGGCTCAAAGAGCAGGAGGAGAAATGCCTCGATTTTAGTTGTGGTTAAAGTTTTTTTCCTGTTTTCTAAATTACCCACTTTTCTTCCCAGCCCAGCTGATGGGTGCAGAAGTTTTGGGGGATGCAGAAGACAAGCCCTGCACTCCACCCCTCTTTTTGTTGTGTGAGGCCTCCACAGGACAAACATGAAGGGTCTGTTGTCAGGGGAAGGTTGAAAATGAATATTTACCCAGCACTCTGCTGCTGCCCATCTTCCCCATCAAACTGTGAGCCCTGACTGCAGCTATTGCTGAATTCCCAACTTATTGGTGACATGCAGATTGCAGGGCAACAATTACAGCTGAGGTTGCTGTCATTCTGCTGGGTCCCTGAGGATCCACATCTCCTAAGGGCTGGAATTCTTTGCTCATATGGCAACGTGTGGCCTTAGCTGGAGACACAGTTAAGTAGGGGAAGCTCAGCTGCAAAATGTCCTTGAAAACAAGGTGACAACTGAGCTCTTTCTTTGCCTGGCTTGAGCTTGCCCCATCATATTCTGGATGTTCTTGTGGGAGCTGGCACAGGCTCCGAGGGGCATCAACAACGCAAAAATAGCTCTGGGCTTGGCCACAGCCCTGTTGTTGTTCAGGAGCCTGCTGGAATGTGGGTGGTGGTGGAGAGGAAGGGCTGGACATGGCCAGAGCAGGAGGCTGGGAATTCCTTAATTTCTGCTCCTTGTGGGATCTCACATCAGCAGCTTCTCCTCTTGTTGCCTACAGAAAGGGTACAGGGCAGAAAGGGACATTAGAAGGACAGGACAAGAGGAAATGGCCTTGAGCTGCCCCAGGAGAGGTTCAGATTGGACATCAGGAGGAATTTCTCNAAATCTCTTACCTCTGTCCCTGCATGGATTGATGAAATATTTACACACACTTTTAGAGTCAGCCATTGCACACGACTCAATTTTATCTGAAGCCATTAAATTCATCCTTTTAAAGCCCATTTTTAATGTGCCCCCGTGGGGACATCACAAGAACATTTTGTGGAGTTGATAAAGTTGTAGCTCTGTGCTACAAGCAATAGAAGGGAGACTCAGGCCAGGAGCTGGGGACACAAAAAGGCAGATTTTAAACACAGGAAGGGTCAAAGTGAAAGGCTGAAGAATAAAAGCAGCAGCTTCTTGAAAGGAATAACTATAATTGACTCCAAATACAACTTTTTTAAAAAAAAACCTTTGTCTTTCACATAAGCTGTGATCCAGAATAATGGCTTCCCAGCCTCTACGGTGTTCCAAACAAACAATATTAATCCCCAGGGGAAAAAATGATCCCCCTCTCTCTCAGGTGCCCTCTGCAAATTGAATTCACGGCCCTGAAAACCCGGAGCTGATGCCAAGCATTTTAATCCTACCAGAAGTAAACAGTGAGCACCAATTTACATAAAAATCAACGTGTGAAATGATTTCAGTGTTAACATTGTGACAGTCTGAGTGTACTGGGTGACTTTGGGGCCGCTCTGTGCTTTTGAAGTGGGTGCTGCTGCCACAAGAGGTGCTGGTTGTGGCTCTTTTCAGGGGTTTGGAGGAAATTACTCAGGGAGAAAAAGCTCTGCTCCAGGAAAAACCCCAAAGGAAAATGGAATGGGAAGAAGGAGCAGATTCTCCAAGGAGAGTTCTGGAAGTTTCCTGGCAGGGTGGTTTGAGGAGGTTTGGGAGCTGTGGCTGCTGGAGCTCCCAGGGCACGGGGTCCCAGTGAGTGACATCTGCTGGCACTGAGGGGCCCCAGTGTTTGCTCCCTGACTTTTCTTCACAGGATCACAGGATCACAGGATCACAGGATCACAGNAAAGGCTGAAGAAGAAAAGCAGCAGCTTCTTGAAAGGAATAACTATAATTGACTCCAAATACAACTTTAAAAAAAAAACAACCTTTGTCTTTCACATAAGCTGTGATCCAGAATAATGGCTTCCCAGCCTCTACGGTGTTCCAAACAAACAATATTAATCCCCAGGGGAAAAAATGATCCCCCTCTCTCTCAGGTGCCCTCTGCAAATTGAATTCACGGCCCTGAAAACCCGGAGCTGATGCCAAGCATTTTAATCCTACCAGAAGTAAACAGTGAGCACCAATTTACATAAAAATCAACGTGTGAAATGATTTCAGTGTTAACATTGTGACAGTCTGAGTGTACTGGGTGACTTTGGGGCCGCTCTGTGCTTTTGAAGTGGGTGCTGCTGCCACAAGAGGTGCTGGTTGTGGCTCTTTTCAGGGGTTTGGAGGAAATTACTCAGGGAGAAAAAGCTCTGCTCCAGGAAAAACCCCAAAGGAAAATGGAATGGGAAGAAGGAGCAGATTCTCCAAGGAGAGTTCTGGAAGTTTCCTGGCAGGGTGGTTTGAGGAGGTTTGGGAGCTGTGGCTGCTGGAGCTCCCAGGGCACGGGGTCCCAGTGAGTGACATCTGCTGGCACTGAGGGGCCCCAGTGTTTGCTCCCTGACTTTTCTTCACAGGATCACAGGATCACAGGATCACAGGATCACAGGATTTCTGGGTTGGAAGAGACCTTCAAGATCATCGAGTCCAACCATGTTCTTACACCTCAACTAGATCATGGCACCAAGTGCCACATCCAGTCTTTTTTTAAACACATCCAGGGATGGTGACTCCACCACCTCCCTGGGCAGACCATTCCAGCACTTTATCACTCTTACTGTGAAAAATTTTTTCCTAATATCCAGCCTATATCTCCCTTGAGGCATCTTGAGACTGTGTCCTCTTGTTCTGTGCATTGTTGCTTGGAGAAAGAGACCAACCCCCAGCTGACCACAGCCACCCTTCAGGAAGTTGTAGAGAGTGATAAGGTCACGTCTGAGTCTCCTCTTCTCCAGGCTAAACAACCCCAGCTCCCTCAGTTGTTCCTCGTATGGCTTGTGCTCCCAGCCCCTCACCAGCCTCGTTGCCTCCTCTGGACGCGCTCAAGCATCTCAACGTCCTTCCTAAACTGAGGGGCCCAGAACTGAACTTCGTGCTGCTCTCCCTCAGCTCGTTTTCCCAGTGCTGTCTGAGAAATGTCTGAGAAGGAAAATGGGAGCAGAACTCGTTTGTGGGGGCAGAGAGGGGATTAAAGAGCAGGCTCTGTGGGAAAGGGCCCGGGCAGCAGGAACTGCTGGAGCTCAGCTGGCCCCAGGAGTGTCACTCATTGCAAAGCTCTGCATTATCAAACCTCCAACCCTCTCCAGTTACTGGATGAAATATTTCAGCTTGTGGTGAAAAGAAGCTCAGGGAAGAGGCTTTAATGGCTGCTTCTGATCTGAAAACCAAATATTCCCTGAATTGCTGCCCACACCGAGGAAAACATCCCTGAGCTGTGCTGGCATTTACTACATGAAGATGCACTGAAGTTTATCCAAGCACAGAGTCTGCATTTTCAGGCCTTTGGAGATTACTTTTATCTTCTTTCCACTATTAAATATAGCTCAGCTCTGCTGCACTTCCCCACGAAATAAAATTTGCTGGCGATTACTTCTAGGAATCATCCATGGAGTGTTTTTAAGGAGCTGTTCAGTCGTGTGTTTGTGCTAGATGGGATCAGTGTTGTGTAATCCACAGTGTTCCCTCTGCACTGTGATTATTTTTTGGCTGGTTTCTGTGGGAATAAACCTTCCCTGCTTCAGCACTTCACCTGTCTTTTAAATCTGAAGTTGTGGTGGATTTTTTTGGAGAGGAGATGGTTGTGTGGAGACTGCAGGGACTCTTCATCAGGAATTGTAGGGACAGGACAAGGGGCAATGGGCTCAAACTGAACGAGATCAGGTTTAGATGGGATATTAGGAATAAATTCTGCCTGTGAGGGTGGTGAGGGGCTGGGATTGAATTCCCAGAGAAGCTGGCATCCCTGGATCCCTGGCAGTGCCCAAGGCCAGGTTGGACAGGGCTTGGAGCAGCCTGGGACAGTGGAAGGTGTCCCTGACATGGCAGGGATGGCACTGAGTGATCTTTGAGGTCTCTTCCAACCCAAACCCTTCCACGACTCTTTAATTCTCTTATCTGGAGCTGTAGAGCTTTTCCCAGGGCTGGGAGCGTGGAGGGGACGAGGTCAGGGATGGGGAGAAGGGCTCACCTGGTGATTTCCCAGGCTGGAGGAGCTGCTGGGTGGTGTGAGGGCTTGATTTATGTCTGGGGGATGCTGATGGGATTGGGGGATCAGCACCTGGTGTCTGGATCAGCAGAGAAAGGCCAGGGGAAGGGCAGAGCTCCTCGTCCCTGCTGGGGGAAGGATGCTCAGCTCATCTCCTCCCGAGGAAAACCACCAAGGGAGGAGGAATCACACATACCCAGGGCCAGACCCCGTGTGACGACTCAAGGGAGAAAAAAATCACACTTCTTTATTACCCAGATTCATCTCCCTGTGCCTGACAAGCGCCACCAGATGCTCCTCTTCTCAGCTGCTTTATTGGATTCGGGGACATCCCTGTAATTGCTGTAAGTGGGAGATGATTCCCCAGCATCTGGCGTGTGCTCATCCTGATCCTGGGCGCTGATCAATCCCCTCAGGGAGAGCACAGACCTGCTCCCCGTGCTGTCAGGGGCAGCCTGGAAATCCTAAAGCATCATTTGAGGCTATTTTTCTTCCTTTGAGCTGCTGCTGAACGACTGAGGCCTGGCCACAGGACCTTCTGCAGGCTGGCCAGTTGAAGGTGAGGAGGCATTGCCCAGATTTCACCCCCCCCCTTTCCAAGGATGGGCACAAAAACTGTCCCAGTTCCCTCAGCCTTGCCCCCAGGCTGTATTTTGGGAGCTGCTGGAATGTTATCCCAGCACAAGTTGTCCCTCAGCCCGTGGAAGTGCATTTAACAGTTAAAGCCCCAAAGAAATCTTTGAATAGGTTAAAGTTGCTTCTAATTTTTGGTTTAGATTCAGAAGGTCTTCTGCTCTCTTTGGGGCTGGTGGCAGATGTTGATGAGCAGCTCTTGGGCTCTATTTAATGGAGAAGGGAGTCCTGCCTGCTGGCTGGGTTTTCCTGGTCAGCTCAGAGTGAGGAAAGGAGAGGAATAAAACCAGCTAAAAGCAAATATTTCGAGAATTGCTCCGAAGCTGCTGTTTTCAACCCAGGTAGGAATGAAAATATAGGACTTAGGCAGTTAAAAAACATTTTCTTGCCTGCTTCCTTCCTCCAAGCAGCCTGGCAGGGTTTGGTCCAACAAGAGTTGATGCTGGCATGTGGTCAGCAGTGCTGGCAGCTTCTGTTCTCCAGGCACAGCTTTGGAGCTGGAGCTTTTGGAGGGCCACAATGGTGCAAAAGGGTCGGTCTGAATGAGAGAATGAAATACTTCCCAGCTCCAGGAATGCTGCTGGGTGTTGAATAGCAGGGAAAAGGGATTCTGCAGGGCTCCAGCACTGTCTAGACTTGGTAATGCAGTGGTGCAAAACCGCCCTCCTTGAACTCCTGCCACGGCCTCTCAGCATCCTGTAAATGGAACTGGAGAAACTTCCAGTGCCAAAGCCTCAGTCATGTTAATGAGCCCCCAGCTCCTGTCAGATTTGGCAACTCAGCCCTTTAGAGCAGTGAACTTGCAGCAGGTGGGAGAAAAGCTCATTTCCCAAGCCCACATCCCTCTGGAAGCAACAGGCCCCTCCTGGCCTCCCGTGGCCTCTCCCTCCAGGCTGGTGGGGACTCCTGGGTGTGGGGCTGGATGTTCCCACAGGGAGCTCTCAGACCACCACTCCACGCTGGGTATTTGGGTCAGCACATTGCCCTTGAGTCAAGCACTGCCAAGTCATCTCAGAAAGGTGACGCTCCCTGCCCAACACCCATTGAATGTGGCACTGACAGCACCAAAATCTGTTTTCACCCACCAAAATCAGTTTTTTGGATGCTTCTGTCCTCTCTGGCTCCACGAGCCTGCTGGCAGAGGTCAGCTCTGCAGAGTTGGTTTGGGTTTAGGATGAATTTCCTTCTCCACCCTCCCTTCTCCCCTTTCTCGATCAAGTTTCTTGCAGCTGACCTCAGCCTTGTCCCTCTGTTCCCCACTGAAGGCTGCAGCAGGGCTGGGGCACCTCTGTTTTCTTAAACCCAGCCCCAGAAAGGAGCATCTGCCAGGAGGCAGAGGTTTTCCTAAGCCTGTGGCTGGAATGACTCCTGCTGTGCAGCCTTGCTCTGCTCCCAGGCTCGCTCCCAGGCCAGGAGGAGTGGGAGGCACAGTTCCAACCCCTGGATGTTTTCACCTGTGCACCCACAGCTCAGGCTGGTGGGAAGCACAGTTCCAACCCCTGGATGTTTTCACCTGTGCACCCACAGCTCAGGCTGGTGGGAAAGCAGAGCTGGCCAGGTTCAAACCCTCCTCATTTCACTCCTCCTGGAGCTGTGGTCTGACCTTTCCCATGGCATGAGGGGTGGAGAAATGTCCTCTCTGCTCTTACCAGCCCAGGAATAATGGAGTGGCTGAGGCAAAAACGACCCAGCACCTCCCAAGTGCCAGTTGCCCCCTCCCCTGGCTTGCAGACACCTGCACCTGGCACAGCCCTGAACTCACCTGACCAGTTCTCCTACCAGCCCAGAGAAGCACCACTGCTCCTCTTAGCAGGAAATTAGGGTCTCACGTGTATTTTGAAAGAGTCTGAAGTTTCCTGGAGTGTGTTGGGCTTCCTGTGCTGGCAGTTTTGGGTGTCTGGGATGACACTCCTTGGAAAGCATGATTTGTCAGAGGTGCAGGTCAGATCCCTGTTTCTCTGCCCATAGCAGCGGAGGCAGCTCAGATCTTTTGTCCTTTTGGTGCAGGTTCCTGCCCTCCCTCAAAAGGCAGAAGCCAGCTGTGCAGAGCTCCTGGCTGTAAGTGAGCAGGCGGGGTTGGAATCAGTGAAAAGCTGCCTGGATCCCAGTGGGGGCTTCATCCCCAGTGGGAATTTGAGTTTGGGGTTAACAAGATTTTCAGATCTGCTGAAGCTTCAGGTTCATGGTATTTTTTGCCTCTTGGACTGACACACCATATGTGGGTCATGCATCAGGGGCTGATGTGTCAGGGCCCCTAAAGAAATCTTGTTTTCCATAGGAATTCCCATAGGAACGTGCTCCTCCAATCCATCTGGTATTAGGTCTGTCATCCCAGGAATGGCAGAGGAGGTGCCCAGGATGATCAGTGAGGGCCTTGCATCTCAGATGAGCAGTCACTTCTTAATTTACATGCAGGAAAACGGGCACAGAGACCTTCTGTGCTAAACTCCATAACAAATGCTGAGAAAACCTGGAAAGTCCTGCTCCCGTTTCCTGCTCCAAATCCCCCACAACAAACCCTGATACCCAGGGCTGGGAGCCAAACCCTCTCGAGTCAATGGAAAGATTCCTCTTGACTTTAATAGTCTTTGCATGAGTGCCTAATTCCTTCCTGTTCACAGCCTCTCTTGGACTGGCTCATGGAAACAACTGCAGCTATAAAGTGCTGCAGTGAACTGTAAACCCTTCAAAGCAGCGCCACGCCAGATTTCCCTGTCCTCCCAGCCTCTTGGAATGGGATTTGTTTGACAAAAAGCCTGATCTGTGCTGTCCTGGCCAGCGCTGTGGCTGCAGTGTGAACGAGTGTTTGAACAGAGAGATTCCTGCAGACAGGGCTTGTGGTCAGCCCGCGGGGCTGGAGCCAAGCTCTTCCCAGCAGGATGGGGAAGGCAGGGAGCCCTGGCAGTGCTGGGTGAGCCTGGACCTCTGTGGCTCTCAGAGCTGTGCTCCTGGCTGTTCCAGCTTCCAGGGACTGTTTTCCCTGCAAGAACCCTGTGCCCAAATTTGTCAGCTCCTTGGGGAATGTGTTTTGCCCCAGGCCGGGCTGTCCCAGGCCGCCTTTGTGCCTCGCTCCACAAAATTCTGACAAAACACTTAGAAAATGCTTAACTTTGAGGACATAGATGTGTTTCACTGGGGGTTAAACACGTTTGGCTGGGGAGGGGGCTTGGTGGATGTGGCTGTGTGATGCCAGCAAGAGGCACATGGAATTTTCTCCCAGCACCTGGGATTATCCACTGGCACCTCAAAGCACGAGATGTGCCTGCTGCAGCCTCATCATGCCAGGAGCAATAGCAGCACACAGATTTTGGAGCCTTTATCAAGCCCAGAGTCACCGAATCTGGCTGTGAGAGGGACAGCAATGTTCACAGGGGTCTGTCTGTGGGTTTGGGAAGGTTTGCCACTGGGGAAAGTTGCTGGGCTAGCTCTGGGGGAGAAGAGGCTGATGGTGACTGCTCTTTCCTTTTTTATGTCCTAAAAACCTTCTAGATTGAGGCCTTAGGTTGTTTTTACTTCACTGTTCAAACACCAGATGGGTTTTGCTGTTTGGTTTTTTTTTTTCCCCAAAGGCAACAGGGTGTCTGCACCCCCCACATGCCCATCCCTCTCGTCCTGTGCAACCTGAGTCCAAGTGTGATCCCAAAATGTGATCCCAAAATGTGACCCCAACATGTGATCCCAAAATGTGACCTCAAAATGTGATCCCAAAATGTGACCTCAAAATGTGATCCCGACCTGTGATCCCAAAATGTGACCTCAACACGTGATCCCAAAATGTGACCTCAAAATGGGATCCCAACATGGGATCCCAACATGTGACCTCAAAATGTGATCCTGAAATGTGATCCCAAAATGTGGTCCCAAAATGTGATCTCAACATGTGATCCCAAAATGTGATCACAAAATGTGACCTCAACATGTGATCCAACATGTGATCCAACATGTGATCCCAACATGTGACCTCAAAATGTGATCCCAACATGTGATCCCAACATGTGATCCCAACCTGTGATCCCAACACATGATCCCAATGTGTGATCCCAACCTGTGATCCCAGAGTGTGATCCCAACACATGATCCCAACCTGTGATCCCAAAATGTGACCTCAAAATGTGATCCCAACGTGTGATCCCAACACATGATCCCAACCTGTGATCCCAACCAGTGATCCCAACCTGTGA
>WAAE01016561.1:173684-198802 GCA_013400495.1 Nicator chloris
GTGATCCCAACCCGTGATCCCAACCTGTGATCCCAACCCGTGATCCCAACCTGTGATCCCAACCTGTGATCCCAACCCGTGATCCCAGCGTGGCCTCCACGGCTTGGGCACCAATCCCCCTTCTGGAGCCACGTCCTGCAGGAGGAAGCTCGGCCTCCCTTTCCCAGCTGTGCATTCCCGAGATGGAAAGGGCAGCTCAGGCCTGGGATGTTTCTCAGCAGAAAACCCAACCGGGGCAGTCCATGGAACAGTCTGGCAGCTGCTGGAGCTGTCTGGCTGCTGGAAAAGTCTGGAGTGAGCTCCCCCCTGACACCTCGGTTTGGGGAGCTCTGCCCTTTTGCATTTCGGAGTGTTTGCCCATCAGTCTCCCTAGAAACGTGGCTGCTCGAGGACTCCCAGTCCAGCCATGTGGGAATTGTGTTGGCCTGGCTCTTTTAGGAGGATTATTTGCTTTTTAAAGCCCTTGTCTGCAGCCCAAGCTGATCCTTCTGTTGCAGAGGAAAACAGGCAGGAGCCTGAGACGTGGATGAGGTAATGAGTTCATCTCTCTGCAGTCCAGCCAGGTACAGACATTTTTTTGCTCCCAGGATTTAATTAAAATGCAGGCATCTTTCCTCACATTTTTATGGAGCTCAATGGCAAATAACGGTCACCCTGTGGTTACGTCACCATCAACTTGTTTTCTTTTCTGAAAAGGAGAGATCCAAGGGCAATGTCCCTGCCTGCCCTGCCTTTGGTTACTCTGGAATATGTTATCTCCAGCAAGCAGCCAGAAACCCGGGCTTTACATCAGGGCCAGGACTCATGTGGGCTGGGCTCTTCTGGGGACAGAAGGAGAGGCTTGTCCAGTGGAAAATACCTGTGTTAGCCTTGGGTGGCTGATAAATCCTCACAGGTTGATGCTCTCCCTGTTCTGTTTTGTGGGCTTTGGCACTGACCCCATGGCCATCCTGCTGTCTGGGGTCTGGAGCCCACTGGCCCTCTCCTGCCTGGACTCCTCTCAGTGTCCCCAGAGCTCACTGGAGAAAGGGAAAATAAAAATCCAGGCAAGATTAACAGAATAATGAGTTTATTTACTTTATCCAGCCACAAAATAGGGCATATTCGCCCAGAAGAAAATGAAACAGAGCCCCACTGGTGTAACAGAATCCTCTGTCCTACAAAGGAAACCACCAGCTCCTTGTGGGAGGGGTGTAAAGCTGTTGATGGAAATGATCATGCCATGATCCTGTGGCCTTGCAGTGCTCTGTGATTTTGGTTTCTCCAGACTGTGATCAGCACAGCCAGACCAGTCCTCATCCCAGTGCAGCTGTGCCTCGTGGCTTACAGGGAGTTTATACAGCCCCAGAAATGTCTTTGTGCTGCTTTGTAACATCCACCCAGCCTGGCTGCACCCTGCAGGGTTATTGGTTATGAAACAGCCTGGTCTACAGGGGCATTTTAAAAATTCAGCTCTTTTTAATAGGGAATTGGTGTCTCCTGGTGTGAATATTGCAGTGCCATGTTCTGCTTGGAGTGATGCTGCTCCAGCAGGCCAGAGCTCAGCTCTGTGTGTTCCATTTTCCCCTCTGAACCTGAGCAGTCCCATAAAATCAAAACTTGTCCTAAAACACTGCAATTTCTCAGGTTACACCTCATGCATGGGGAATGGACACATTTAGATGATGCTGCCAGCATGGCTGCACTGGGAGAGAAGGTTTTGCATGAGGAGAGAAGGTTTTGCATGGGGAGAGAAGGATTTCCATGGGGAGAGAAGGTTTTGCATGAGGAGAGAAGGATTTCCATGGGGAGAGAAGGTTTTGCATGAGGAGAGAAGGTTTTGCATGAGGAGAGAAGGTTTTGCACAGGGGGAGAAGGTTTTGCACTGGGGGAGAGGGTTTTGCGCCATGGGGAGAAAAGGTTCTGCACTGTGGAAGAAGATGTTACATGAGGAGAGACGGTTTTTCACTGTGGGAGAAGGTTTTGCATGAGGAAAGAAAGTTTTGCACTGTGGGAAGAGAAGGTTTTGCGCTAGGAGAGAAGGTTTTTCACTGTGGGAGATTTTGCAGTATGGGAGAAGGTTTTGCACTATGGAAAGAAGGTTTTGCTCTGTGAAGAGAATGTTTTGCATGAGGAGAGAAGGTTTTGCTCTAGGAGAGAAGGTTTTGCATGAGGAGAGAGGTTTTTCACTGTGGGAGAAGGTTTTTCACTATGAGAGAAAGTTTTGCATGAGGAGAGAAGGTTTTGCATGAGGAGAGATGGTTTTGCACTGTGGGGAGAAGGTTTTGCTCTAGGAGAGAATGTTTTGCACTCTGGGGAGAAGATTTTTCACTTTGGGAAAAGATTTTTCAATGTGGGAGAAAGTTTTGCACTGTGGGAGGAGATTTTGCACTGTGGGAGGAGATTTGCACTATGGGAAGAGGGTTTTGCTCTAGGAGAGAAGGTTTTTCACTGTGGGAGAAAGTTTTGCTCTGTGGAAAGAAGGTTTTGCATGAGGGGAGAAGATTTTGCAGTTTGGGAGAAGCTTTTGCTCTGTGGGAAGAAGGTTTTACTCTGTGGGGAGAAGGTTTTGCATGAGCAGAGAAGGTTTTGGAGTGTGGGAGAAGGTTTTGCTCTGTGGGGAGAAGGTTTTGCATGAGCAGAGAAGGTTTTGGAGTGTGGGAGAAGGTTTTGCACTATGGGAAGAAGGTTTTGCTCTAAGAGAGAAGGTTTTGCATGAGCAGAAAAGGTTTTGCAGTGTGGGAGAAGGCTCTGCACGAGGAGGGTTTGGCACTGGGGGAGGCTGTGCAGGCCCCACACGGCTCTGCTGGTGGGGTCTGGGTCTCATCCCAGGTGAGCAGGGCAAAGGCAGCAGGTGGCTCTGACCATCTGCAGCGAGGAGGAGGAGGAGGTGCCATCCCTCAATCCACCCTGCCATTCCCCACGGGATCAGGATGGCAAATGGCTCATCCCTTGGGGTTTCCTTTGAGGCTCAGAAAGCTGTGCTGGGTGTCGTCGTTGCCGTGCCAACAAACACCGACTTGACTCTTTCTAGACTGAAGAAGTCCAACTTTATTAAACAAACAAAACCTTATTTATAGGTTCTCACCCAGCTGGACATGACTGGTCCATTGTTCACTACCCCATCACCATGATTGGCTCATTAGAAACAACACCTCTAGGTAAGTAAGTTCCAGGTGCAGGCTTATTTACATTTTTTCATCTGAGTGTTCTCAGGATATGTTTTGAGAAAAACTGATCTCTTCAACAGCCTCGCTGCTGCCTGAGAGAACCAGCAGCAGCCCAGGAGGCTGACAGGAGACACGGCTGGAGTGATGGGGACAACAAGAGCAGAGGCTTCAGAGGGCTGAGCTCGTTCCAGGGCTGCAGGGCTGGGTGATGAGCAGCAGCACACCCAGGCCGTGGAGCTCAAGGAGGGGATAGCACAGAAATCCTCCTGGCAGTGTGATTTATTGAGCTCTGAGGGTGTCTCTCACTCGCAGTGGCAGATGCCTCCTGGTGTGTGACATTTGAGCAGGGGGAGAGAGGTTTGGGGGCAGGAAAGCAGGCTCTGTCTGCCAGGGGGGCACTGGGCTCAGCTGAGCTGTGGCTCCTGCTCTCGCACAAAGGAGGGGATTTTCTCAATCAGATTTTTATGAGGTGTCTAATTGACTCATCATCCCTGCCCCCCTCCGTGCACAAACATTTGCTCTGCCCTGAAATGTGAGATGAACGAGGCTGGCGTGAAATGTCTGAATACAGCAGGGGAGCAGAGGAGGGCGAGGAAAGAGAGAATTCCTCCCTTGCCAATCTTAAAAACACGATTGTAAAAAATCCCCTATAAAAATAACGGCAGCAGAAAGAGCTCATGGTTTCCTAAGCCAGTTTGCACTCCTGGAAGCTGATGACCCCCTGGATTATTGTTGTTTTTTTAGACCTCTTTCAATTTCTTTTTTAGGATCGTTTGTCTGCAGTGTGGCTGTGTGTGGGCAGAGAACTGGAGAATATGCAGAGGGAGGAAAAAAAAGCTAAAAATGGGCAGGAAAAGGAGGACTGCATATGCTTTTTTTTTCTCTTTCTATTAAAAAAAATAAGAAGAGCTTGAAGTTGTTAAAGCTTTGGGTTTGTAGGGGTGGAGCACAGGCAAATGAAGTTGATCCTGAAGACCACGTCTAACACAAGATTTTTTTGTGTCCCTCCTCGACTGCAGGAGAGCTGTGTCCCAGATTGCAGAATAACCACTCCAAACATCTGATTTATGTCCCTTGGAAGCTGCAGAGAGGAGAGGGGATGCAGCCAAGCCATCCCAGGGAGCTGGATGCTGTGGTGGGCCTGCAGGTCTTGTACTGCTGCCACCAGGAAATTTGGTTTCCTTTTGCTGCCCAGTTTTTGGCGTCACGTCTCGTTTGGGGCGTTTTTGCTCAGAAAACAGTCTGATCCTTCAGGAATATTTCCCTTTTCTCTGTGATGCTCGTGCATGGGCTGAGCTCAGCCCTGCTGGCCTCCTTGGGATGTGGCTGCTTTGCAGGAACTCCAAAAAAAGGGGAGTTCTGTCGCTGAGTGGGACAGAGGGAAAGTGGGATCTGAGGGCCAAGGTCTGCTCCCAGCTCTGTGTGCAACAGCCAGAGCACGTCCTGCCCATTCTGCTGCTTTCCTGCTCTGCATCCTCCCTGCTTGCACTGCAAGAGGGTCCAGAAGGGACCTGTGGAGGGAAATTAGAGCATAAAACCAGTTGTTACATCCTTGTCTGGAGGTGATAAATGCCCTTTCCCGTTCTGCAGGGTGTGAGTGGCTGCTGGGGACGTGGCTCTGTGCTGCCAGGGGTTGGCTCGGGCACCAGGGCCCATTACATGTTCACTCCAAGCCCTTCTCCACCCTGGAGCTCTGGAGACATGCCAAGAAAGCTTTTTTTGTTGTTTTGTTTTCTTTTTTACCAAAACAGAGCCTGCCATTCCCAGCCAGAGTATCCACCTGGTTTATTCTGTGCCTGTTGTTCCTTTCCAGCACCAAAAGCTTTTTATTTGAAAAGTTCAGCCTTGCTCTCTCCCTTTGTTTCCCTCAGCTGGAAGCTTCCCTTTAAAACATTCATATCCCTATTATTTTTTTCCCCCAGCAGGTTAATTAATCCTTGATTCATCACCTTGAAAGCTAATAGGTGTTTATCCAGATCCTGAAGGCAGTGAATGCCTGCTATAAATAAACACTCACATCCCTGACAGCAATCTTTATTTATTCTACTTCAGGAAGCGACCTCTGCTTGGCTCTAAAGGAGTTAATCCCAAACTTCTCCCAGGCTTGGTTTGGGAGTGGCCTGGCTCCATGTTTTCCTGCTTGAGCTTATTTTGCAAACACGGTGCCTTTTAATGAGGGGAAAGGGCAGCTTTTGTGGAGAGAGACCCAGACAGCTCAGCAGGATCACTCCAGCCTGGGTCAGCAAAAGCCACTGGAGATTGTGGGTGTTTTTATGGGCTGGGAGGGCTCTGGCTCTCTCTGAAATATTAGTTAGTTTTGGCCTTTTCCAAGTTCTCATCTGCTTCAAATAAATAATGTTTCTCATCTTTGTCTCCAGCCATTGTCATCGGTGACCTTAACTGGGCCCACATTAAAAATAATGTTGAGTTTTTCACTCATGCAGAATTAAAAACTTGGTTATTTACTTCTGCTGTTAACTGGCACGTTCCTCCTGGGTGCTGCTCTGTCCCCATGAGAGCTCCTGGCTGCTGTCACCTCAGCAGTGACACCTGTCCTGAGGCAGGACTAGAGCAGCCAAACGAGCTCGTCCCTGCCCTGGGGCTCAGAATTTGGGTTTTCCCCAAAAGTGAGGCCGTTTTTGGGGCTGCCCCCAGGAAGCTCCAGCCTCTGGACTCTGGATTGTGTTGCATTCTCAGATTTTGTGTATTTTCCCACCCCTCATGGAAGTGTCAAGCCCAAAGGAGCAGCCAGACATTTTTCATGATTATTTTAAACTCCGTGCTGCTCTGGATGATGAACTTTTTTTTTCTTCTTCTTCTTTTTTTTTTTTCTTTTTTTTTTCTTTCCAGGGACATTGGCTCATCAATTTTTAATTCTTGATCTTGGCAGCGCTGGTTGAATTAGAAACAGAACAACTGATTTTAATGAGTGCAAGATTAATGCAGATGAACTTGGCTGAGGAGAGGTGATTGTCTCCTCTCCCAGCTCCCTCCTTGGTGGGCTGTCACATCCCCAGCACCACTGGAGCAGGGAATATTCTCATCTCAGCTCCTCACCTGTGGGACAGATGCTCATTATCAACCTGGTTCAGGATGTTTTGCTCATTAAGCCCTGGCAGCTGCTCTGGACCCTCCCCAGCCCTGCAAGGGGAGGAGGAAGATGAGGATGATGTTCATGGACAGAGGAGAAACTTCCCTCTGGTTGGGAAGGAGATGATTTTGGCTGTTGTGCTGTGGGAAATGGATTTGTGGAGAATTCTTCAAGTTTGATAAAAGGCTCACATTGTATGCATTCGTATGCAAACTTTGAGATAAGAAATGCTGACTTAGAAATGCTATAGCAGAGGATAGACATTGTTAAGAGAGAGAAATAGCCAGGTCTTGGGATGCCCTGTCTGTTCCCGAGATCAGTTTGTGCCAGAGTTAGAAAAGAGCAGAAAGAGACTTCCAGCTTCTTGTTCAGGAGTTTATTATTTCTTATCTTTTGTGGCGTTCTCCTCAGTGACAAGGTCTTTCTCCTTCAAGAACACGGCTGGAAAGCCCTGAGGGAGTGACCCCCAAGGCTTTATAAAGCCATTTGACCCAATCCAAATCCCAAACGTATGATATTTATAATTCTGTACCAATTATCCTTGTTTACCCCTCTAAATGACACTTCTACCTCAAACCATTCCACCTAATCACCCTGTGCCACTACACATCAGAAGATGGAGTCTGTGAAGAAGAAGGAAGAAGCTCAGGTACCACCCAAGATCCTCCATCTTGTCCCTTTTCCAGCCTCCGTCCTAAAAACCCAAACTACATTTTCACACCCTGTGATAAACTAAACTACATTCTATCAAACCTACAACTCTTCTCTAAGTGTTAAAAGTCCTTTCCATAGGCAAAGGTGAAAAGCAGTGTTCTCCTGGGGTCCCAGCAAGGGTCCTGAACCCCCCAAGATGTACATGGGGGTGTTCATGGGGGTTTCTGCCGAGCCCTGGGCTCCAACAGCCAGGAAACGATGCAACCATGAAAGATGCATTGTTGTAGGAGCCACGAGGGGCAATTTTAGATGATTGGCTTTAAGGCATTGTGTAGCAAAAGCTGATAGGCCAAAAAACACTTATGGTGTGTTGTAATTAGGAAATAGTTTAGCTTCTGATTGTGGATTGTAACATCTCACCCTTCACGTGAGACTGAAAATGGAATAAAAGTTTTTAAAACGCCTCTCAGTTGCCCCATCTCTGGGTCAGAAAAAGGATATAATCTGACATTGTGTGAGGCCACCACAGCTCCAGGAATGCTTGTGATCCACACCTGTTGCCTGTCCCTCTGTGGAGAGATGTTGTTTGATTTTTGGGCCATATAAACAGCAGTTACTGGTATGAGAGAGCCCAGGACATCCCTCACTGGACTGAGCTCTCCCACTGCCCCACATCAGCTCCTGCCCACCTGAAATTCCATATTTGCAGTGTGAGTGCTTTTATCACCAAGGAAAAATGGGGGAGGCCGAGCTGAACTGATTTAATTGGATTCTGCAGGCAACTGGCAGTTTTATATCCCTGTTTTATTTTTTGATGTGTTTTAATTCAGGTGGTGCTCGCAGCGATCACAGCGCTGCGGCTTTAACCTGCCTGGGCTGGGCTGGGCAGGAGCTGAGAGTGATAAATAATGAGGATTCTCCCAGGAAAGCAGCAGGGAAAGGGCAGGAAAAGGCTGGAGAAGCAGCTGGTGAGGTCACCCAGTGATTTGTGTCCAGCTTTACAGGGACCTGCCCGACCTGTGGCATTGTGACCATGGAAAAGCCACGGGTGGCATCGTGTCCTGCTCCCATATCCCACCCCCAGAGTGGAAGGAGGAGCTGTGACAGCTGTATTGGTGTCCCCAAGCCAAGGATTTCGTGGTGCCTGCAGGACCTTCTGCATCGTGGGGGGGTTAAAAGATGGGACGAAGCAGTGGGAAGTGGATGCAGATGGAGAGGACTTTCCCATGGCTCTGTTTAGCACCCACAGTTGTTCAGATCCTGGAGGTCCAGTGGGAAAATCTGTGAGGGAAAAGTGAGTAAAAGGCATCTTGTCTGCATGGGAGTGCTGGCCACCTCCAGCTCTGTAGGAGCAGAGGTGTTGGGACAGGGAGAACCCATCTCAGAGTGCAGTGGTTCCATCTGGGCCTTTTGGAGGCCTGATTCCCAAATACCAGCTTCCCTGCTGTGTTCACAGCCAGGGATGTCCAGTGCTGGGGGCAGCACTTGGGATGAGGCTGATGCTTTGGCCTCTCAAAACCACCTGGCTCTGGTGCCTTGGGCTCCACCCCTGTGTACCCCCAAAATGCCTGGGCAGGGGGGCACTGCCAGGCTCTGTCTCACAATCTCCTTCCAGTGGCTGGAAGATCCAGGGCTCTGGAATCACCAAAGCCACAGCTTTTCCCTCAGCTGTGTCCTGCCCATCAGTGCCCTCCATATGTCCCCAGCCTGGCTGGGGCCAGTTCTGACCTGGCCAGGTGGAGGTGTCAAGAGGAGTGATTTTGTTGGCTTTTTCCCATTTTCAGCTTGTTGCACACCGTTGTCACCTTCCCATCTGCCAGCTCAGGACAGCAGCGCTGCTTTCACCCAGCATCACCAAGGAGAGCTTAAATATTGTCATTAAAAAATTCCAGTCTTGCAGCATCTTCTCAGACACACAGGAAGAAACCTTTGCAATTAAATTCCCTGTGCTCCAGCAGGAGGCCAGAAGTTCCTCCTTTCCCCCTCCCCTTTCCTGTGATGATGATATTCTTGGGATTTTAGAGCAGCAGGGGGAAAAAAAAAGCCTGTTTGATTTTCCTCATTATGTTAAGCCTGGTTTTACTTTCTGATTGCCAAAGCATGATAAATGGAACACAGATTACCTAGAGATTTTCAAAGATTTGCTTTCAATTTGATTTTTCCTGAGCCTCATTAAGTCTGCAGGTTTTATCTACACTTTGTTCTTCCAGTGGAGTAACATTACCATATATTAATAGCTGTATTTTTTTTTCCCATTTGAAATTAAAACCAGATAGAGGCTTCTCATGCTTTGCTTTCAAATTCTATTTTCAAAAATATTGATCATGTGTGTGTGTGCTGTTTTTCCTTTCCCTCTGACCCTGCTGGCTCTGTAAAGCCCTCTGATATGTAAAGCACATTCCCCTGGGAAGTGCTTCCAGTCGTGGATGTCTGGGCATTGCTGGGTGCAGTTTTGTGGATTAAGGGATGCATTTAAAAAGGTGCAATGTATAGATGATTAAAAAAAAAAAGAAAAAAAAGAGTGGCTTCCAACAGAAAGGCAGGCAAGAGAAATAAGATTTAAAAGCAGGACCTGTAAAATCAGGGAGTACAGAGGAGCTTAGGCAGGGTAAGGTAACCCTTGATGTGCTCAGGTGCACCTTGCAGGAGTTAATGCCACTGGAAGGGCTCGTCCTCCATGATTTTAGGAGAAACAACCCAAAATCCATGGCTTTAGGAGAAATGGCTGAGAGCCCCCGGGCACAGCCTGAGTGCTGCTCTCTGGGAGAGGCTGGGAGGGTGGCAGGGACGTGGGGACAACAAGGACACACACACACAAAAGCCACCCTGCCACACCTGGTGTGTTCCTTCTGCTGGAGCCAGCAAACCTGACCCACCCTGGGGCTTTCCAGGGGTGCATCCCCCTCTTCTGTGCCCACCCTGAGGTCTTGGGGCAGCTTGAAGAGATGGTGGGAAGGTCTCCCTGCAGCTGGGGTGGGAAGCAGCTTCCTCACGTGCATCAGGACAGGGTGACAGGAGCTGGCTGTGTCCTTGGAGCCCTGGGGAAGGTGCTGGGGCTGGAACACCCAAGGCAAGCTGCTCTGCTGGTGCCCTGAGCAGGAAACACAGTGGGCTGAGAACAGAGCATCCTTGGGGTGCCCCTGCACCACCCCAGCCATGGAGCTGGTGCAGAGGTGAAACCCCTCATTCCCAGAGCTGTCTCTGGGAGCTGGGGCACTTCTCGGGATGTTCTCCTCCAGACACGGCCCCAGGAGCTGTGCTGGAACTGGAGACAGCTCTTCTGGAGAGGTTCCCTGTCGTTCCTCCAGCCCCACTGATGAACTCTAATTATAAACTCACTGCTTTCTATTTATAAACGAGAGCAGCACCGAGGAGCTGAGGCCACCACGGCCCCGGTGCTCCCAGCCCCACCCAGCCCACGCTCTCCCCCTCTGCCACCGAGCTCCTCATCTCCAGAGCCCTTCCAGAGCCTCATCCTGCCCTGGAAAGGGCATTTCCAGTCCTCTTTCCTTTGGCTACACGCACGTGGGGGTTGTTTTGCTCTTGTTTACGAGAGAATGTTTTCTTTTCAAGAACAGGGGTTGTTTTTGCAGCAGCTCCAACCCCACCTCGTAAACCAAACATTTCCCAAGCACTCCATGGCCCAGGATGATGTTGTTGTTACTGGAATGCCAGTGTGAACGTCCAAAATGTGTTTCTTGGCGGAGCCTGGGGGGTTTTGTGCTCTGTGTCCCCAGATGTGACACAGAGGAGTGATGGGTGCCTGTGGCTGAGCCAGGGGGACGTGGCTGGAGTTGAGGCTGAGTTGGGGAAGGATTTGTGTTTATTTTAACGTGCTGGAGCCCAAGGCCAGCTCTCACCATCCTGCAGCAGAGGAGCATCCCCTCCACTTCTGCTGGGTCAGCTCAGGCTGAAGGTGCCTTTGCTGTTCCAGTGTGACAAGGACTGGACTTTGCTGCTCCTTCTGGTTTTACCCCAGCCTTGCCTCTGCCCCCCTTTCCAACAGCATCAAGCACCTGCACTTCTGAGAGAATCCCAAGGTTTCCCCCAGGAACATCCTCTCACTATCACCACACCATGCAGGATGCCAGATTTGATGAAAATGCTCTGATCTGTTCTGACAAATCCTCTGTTCCTAAGTAGATAATAACCAGAAAATCTCCCTAAATAAATCCTGGTTTGGGATCAGTGCCCACACTTTGTTATTCTTTCCGTACCAATTAAGTGCTCCTTCCTGCCCTGAGCTGGGAGCAGCATCCTCAGCCCCTCCAAGGGGAAAGGAGACTGATTTATGGAACTTGGTGTGGGACTGGGAGGAGAGTTGTGACTGCAGAAAATGAGAGTCTGATTTGGCAGCATGGAGACTGACCAGAACCTCTCTCCTCAGCTGAGCAGGGATTAAAGGTTGCAGATAGCCATAATCCCAAACTGCAGCAGGAAGGGCTGGGAAACCTTCCCATGATACAGAATCATACAATGCCTTGGGTTTGGATAAAAATCACCTAATTCCAAACCCCCTGGCCATGGGCATAGGAGTATCTCAAGAAAGCTGGCACTGGAGGAGAGACAGGGATATACTGGAATAACACCCGTTTATTTTCCTCTCTCTTCCTTCAGCATCGAGTGGATCTATTTGATACTGAGATGTCCCTTTAGGCAAAGGGAATCCCAGGACCCATCTGCCCCCAAAACTCGGATGCCACTGGTGAGGTCAGAGCTTTGCCACGGGCAGGTTGAAGAAGTGAGCATCCCTGCCGGTGGTGGCTGCCGCACTCCCGTGGCCACCAGCCACACCCACAGCCCCGAGTGCAGCTTTTTGACCTCCCCCTTCCACGGGCCTGGCTCCAGAGCCGCCCGACGGCGGCGCCGAGCTGCAGGGCAAAGTCTGGGGAAGGAAAGCTGGGCTGGCAGCTGGGTAACAAAACCAGCAGCTCCGGGGGGTGCAGAGCTGAGGGTAGCTGGGTTTGGGGCAGGGGGGCGGGGATGCGGGGACAAAGGGATGCAGGGATGCAGAGGTGTAGGGACACAGGGAGGTGGGGATGCAGGAATTCAGGGACACAGGGATGCAGGGACGAAGGGAGGTGGGGATGCAGGGACACAGGGATGCAGGGACAAAGGCATGAAGGGAAGCAGGGATGCAGGGGCACGGGGATGCAGGAATGCAGGGATACAGGGATGCAGGGGTGCCGGGCTGCAGGGATGCAGGGGTGCAGGGGTGCAGGGGTGCAGGGACGCAGGGACGCAGGGCTGCAGGGATGCAGGGCTGCGGGGCTGCAGGGCTGCAGGGCTGCAGGGCTGCAGCGATGCAGGGCTGCAGGGACGCAGGGACGCAGGGCTGCAGGGGTGTAGGGCTGCAGGGACGCAGGGCTGCGGGGATGCGGGGCTGCGGGGCTGCAGGGCTGCAGGGACGCAGGGCTGCAGGGCTGCAGGGCTGCAGGGCTGCAGGGATGCAGGAACGCAGAGATGCAGGGATGCAGGGATGCGGGGACGCAGCGATGCAGCGATGCAGGGCTGCAGGGGTGCAGGGATGCAGGGCTGCAGGGGTGCAGGGCTGCAGGGCTGCACCGCCCGCTGTCACCAGGAGGTGGCACAGCCCGAGCACAGATGTCGCACCGGGCCTCGCCCCGCGCCGCCGGGAACCCCCCAAAAAGGAGCGAGGTGATTCATCGCTTCCAGGAAAGCCAAGGAAAAGTCTCGCATCATTTTTTCGGGAAAGCCTTTGTGCGGAATGGCTTTGTGCACGGAAAGCAAATGGTGCGTGGAAAACAAACAGAAAAAAGGCACAAACTGTTTCGCTTGGAGAGAAGGGAAAAACGAGCCCGCAGGCATCGGGGCACCCCCTGTCTGTGTCCCCGCGGCCGTTCCGCATGGCACAGCCTCTGCTGGCTCCCGTTCCCTCCCGGGGCCCTCATTCCCTGCTCCCACACCCCACCTGTCCGGATGCTCCTCATGGAGCTGCAGGCTCGGCCGTGGCAGCAGCAGCAGCTCCCAGAGGTTTCTGCTGCAGGAGCGGAGGCAGCAGCGGCACAAAAGGCAGGAGGGATCCGTGCCAGGGCAAGGTGAGGTGTGGTGTGGCCCCGAGCATCCCAGCTGCAGTCTCCATCCGTTCCCAGGTGGGATCAGGTGTGTTTTCCCCACAGGACACCTTCAGCCCACCTGCCCTTGTGGGAGTGCTCCTCAGGCAGCTTGGGCTGAGGTCAGACAGCTGCAAATGGCAAATGAAGTATTTTTTTTTCCCCTCAAAAATGGCATTTTTCCCTTTCTAACAAAGAAGAGAGGCTGCACAAGGGAGAGATCAGCCAGTAATGGCTGGGCTTGATCTCAGAGGCTTTTTCCAACCTTATGATGACAGAGCAAAATGTTTGCTTGGGAGGAAACACTGTCCTGCAGCCCTGCTGCTGGAGAGGCTGCAGTTCAAGAAAAGGATTGTGTTTCACTTGAAGGGATGATTTTGAAGTGCATTGCTATTGCTGGTAAAACACAGAATCCCAGAATGGTTTGGGTTGGAAAAGACCTTAAAATGCATCTCAGTCCACCCCCTGCCATGGGCAGGGACACCTCCCACTGTCCCAGGTTACTCAGATCCAGCCTGGCCTTGGTCACTTGGCCATCACACACTGTGCCACTTTGTGCCCATGCAAAGTTTTTAATTAAAAAGAAAAAAAAAAGGTGATTTCTTCCCACCACAAAGAGTTCCTTCACTCGCAGTTTTCCCTTCTTGGATTTCCACATCCAAAGCTGACCACAGTCTGTTAATCCCTGTCTGTTTGCCCTGTGACTGCTCTCCCTCAGCCTCCAGGAAAGCCCCAGGACAGGGATGGATGTTCTGCAAACACAAGGCATCTGCTGGAGGAGGTGTTGTGCAATCATTTCCTCCCCAGAGCCCATTTCTCACTCCTCAGTCCTTTGTGAGAGGCACTCACAAAGCCTTGTGTGAAATGTGGGGGGGGCCTTGACACGATGTTGGCAGGAGGCTTCTGTCCTCTCCTGAGAAGGAAACAAACAGCAGATTCAAAGCCAGTTAGTTCTCAAATTAAAACAAAAAATAATTAAACACACCCCCCTCACTTCTTTTTGGTTATTCCTTCTGAATTCCTCCTTAGCATCCTGAGAACCCTTGAGAGGATTTGCATTTGGAACATGAAATGGATTTCTCACAATGAGGCCAAAGAAACCAAGGTCTGTGGGTGGAGGAAGGAGGGATGGAGGGATGGAGGGATGGATGGATGGATGGATGGATGGATGGATGGATGGATGGATGGATGGATGGATGGATGGANAGGGCCAAGCTGCTGTAGCCACCTGCAAGAGCTGATCATTTACAGGCGTTTTAATTTCCTAAAGCTGCAGCTGTTTACCTGGGAGAGACAAGGATGTGACAGCAGTGACGACTCTCACAGCAAACCTGTGATATTTCACAGGCACAATAACCCAGGAGAAGCTGTTCCAGCAAGCCCCACGTCCAGAGGAAAGGTTTGCCTTTGGCTCCCAGTCTCCTGCTGACATCCATCCACCCTCTCTGAGCCAACCCCGCTCCTCTCCAGGGAAATTGCTGGCCCAGATGGCTTCTGATATTTTCAAATAGCCAAAAGTCATCCTGAAAAGCACAAAGCCCTGCAGGAGGGGTGGGTTCCATCCTCATGCCACTGTTATCCACGGGATCACCACACACAGGGCTGTTTCTGGCTCAGCTGAAGCACAGCCAGGTCCTCCCTTACCTGTCCCTAAAACCAGCTGGTGTCAGGATGGAGATGCACAGGAACAAATCAAACATCTCCTCTCTGCCTAGAACACAAGTTCATGAACTGCTGGTATCATTCAGGACATCCTAATTGAAACATCATGTTTTACACAATCATCTCCTTCTCCATCCCCTTCTTTCACTCCTTTAGAAACCATTTCCTGCTTTTCCCAGCTGGACACGCTGTCCTTCCTCCAGCTTTGAAGCAAATATTTTGTTGGGCTTGGCTGCTGCCACAGCCACAAGTCTTCTGCCTGATATTTGAGCCATCTGCTGCTGAAGAGAATATTTGGGGCTGGAAGTCTCCAAAGGGTTTTGAGGTGCTGAGATGAATCAGGAAGCAGCAGAGCAGGAGGAAAATCCTTCTCAGCTTCACCTGCAGGGTAATTCAAGCTGAAATGCTTTCAAAATGAAATGCTGAGAGATGCTTGTTCCAACAGCCTGGCACTCCCAGGCTGAGGAGCTGATCCACCCTGCTCCCCCTGCACACGAGGACATCCAGCCCCCATTTCCTCTTTTGTCTCAAGTGGATGGAAAAAGAGAATTGGCCTCCTGAGCCGTGGAGGTTGCCAGCATCTGCCTTGCCTCATTTCTGCTGCTTGGAGAACATCTGGCTCTGCTCTGGGACAGCCACCACGGCCAGAGGTGCTGCAGGGACAGGAGCTGTGTGCTGAAGTGGCTGGAGGTGCCCAGGGCAGGTGACACCTCCTGCTCATGGTGCCTGTCCTTCCAGGACACACACAAAGAGCTTTCTCCTTGATGTGGCTCCTGTCTCCTGCTGGGTTTTTTCCAGTTTTTTTGGGGGGGTTTTTACCTGGTTGTTTTGGACAAAAGGTGTTTTTTTGTCCAGCTGAGCCCCAAGATCTGGAGGCTGCCCAAGGGGACTGCAGGGGGGACTGTGAGGAGCTGCACAGGGCTGGGGATGTGACAGGCACCTGTCACAGGACACAGGGTCACAGCCCTGCTCAGAATTCCTCAGCAGGACACCAGCCCTGTGCTTAAAAACCCCCAGGCTCCCCCTCCTCCCCCCCCTGGAGCTTGCATCCCTGCTCCTTGGGAAGCTCCTGGGGTTCTCAGAAACACCCCTGCTTGTTGGGTTTGCTTCCTTGCACTTCAGGGGAGTCACTTCATTAGCACTGAATGCTCCTCTCCATCACAGCCCTGGGGAGACCTGGAAAGCCCCAAAATTCCTGTCCACACATCAAACACCCCTTTGCTCCCCAAACCTGGCAGGGTGAAACACTGTCCCCAAGCTCCCAAACCTTCAGCACAGACATGCCTGGCTCCCTTGGTCCTCAACACTCAAAAAAACCCCACAAAAACCCAAAAAACCCAACAGGGTGAGTTTTTCTCACCTGACCTGGAAGGCTCTGGCTGCTCCTCGCTGTCACTCCAGGGGGACAATTTGGGACACGGTGCCTGGGGCTCGGCGCTGGAGGCAGCTGCTGAATGGCCCTCTGTGTGCTCTGTCCCTCGGCTGGATAAGGAGGGCATTGTTCAGTGTAGGAAATGAGCATCTCCCCGTTCTTCAGCCGCAGTTCTTGCGGGGTTCCTGCGGGAGCCGCCTCGCCCATCCCGCGCTGGGAGGATGGATTCAGCCCCGGGCACGGGCAGCGTGCTCCGCCCGCGTCTGGCAGCAAAGGAGGAATCCTGCTGTGCTGGGAAACAGGGAATCATCAGTGTGAGGGCAGTTCTGGGGCTGCTTTCCTGCTGGGGCTGGGACATCCCCGCGGGATCTGCCAGCCCCTGTCTCACAGGTAGAGCCATTGCAGCTCCCGGGAATGTTCCTCCTCCCTCAGCCCTTCAGCCCAGGGAGAGAGGCAAACTCCAAAGGGAATATTTAAGGAGTCAGTTCATTTCCAGGAAATCATTTTCTTGTTCTTTCTTCGTCTTTTTCTTTTTTTTTTTTTTTTTTTTTTTCCAATGGAAAAGTTAAGTCCTTGTGAACTTCTGGAGAACTTTTGTTTGTTCTCTCTTTGCCAGCTAAACTCTGCTTTGTGCTGGTGACAGAACCCCTTTCTCCCAGTGCTGGCCATGGGCCAGGACCTGGAACTGTCCCCTGTGTGCTGGCAATGCCACCAGCATTGTCCCCCTTCCCTCTGGGCTGAGGCAGAGCCCCAGCTCCAACCAGCTCCCCTTTGGGGGTCTTTTCCCTTCTCCTCCTTGTGCATGAGGTGATGGAGTGAGCTCTGCTGGCTTCACCTTCCTCTGCAGTGGGAAATGTCCAACATCAGGGGCAATAACCAGTCAGGCCTGTGGAAGGGAGGGGTGGTGGTTCCTTGGAGGAAACAACAGCACAAGTGGTGTCAGAGGAAATTCCTCTTTCCCTCTCCAGCTCCAGGGATGCTCTCTCTAGGACAGGACTTGTTTGCTGGGGATTTTAGTGCTGTTTGAATCTTTACACCGTGCAAAGCTCTGCAAGGGGAGCAGGTCCCATCATGCTGGGTGGAAAAGGGAAGATTTCCCCAAGTTTCTGTGTGTCAGGGCAGGACCCAGAGGGCAGAGCAGAGGGGAGGCAGTGGATGTCACAAACCCACTCAAAGCCCCATCACCAGCAGCAGCTGCAGAGGCACAAACCACGAAATGCTGAGGATAAAAGAATCCAACAGCAACGGATGATATAAATGGTATTTGTCTCTGGAGGCTCGTGGCTTGAGCTCTCCAGTGCTACTGATACCCCCAGAGCACCAAATGAGACTCTTCCCCTTCACAGAACCTCCATTTCCCAGAGCTGAGTGTGTGAGCAGGTGACACAAATGTTTGGTGACTTCACTCACCCTTTTCTCAGGGGTGCAGGGTGGGAAGGGAGCTGTTGTGCAAGCAGGAAGGAAACAAGCAGGGTGTCCCTAAAGATGTGTCCAAAAATACGTTTTGGAGCTGGGTGTGGGACGTGCACAAGTAGTGATTGCAACACAGCCACCACTGGGACTGTGTGGAGAGAACTGAGTATTTTCTGTGAGGGTTTTAACCTTTGCAAATGAGCTGGGCACAGGGATAAAAGGAGGGAAGTCATTGAGTCATTTGGGTTGGAAGGGACCAATAAAGGTCATCCAATTTAACCCCTCTGCAGTGAGCAGGGTCACTTTTAACTAGACCAGGTCATTCCAAACCAAATCCAACCTGGCTTTGAATGTTTCCAGGGATGGGGCAGCCACAGCTTCTCTTTGCCAGGGTCTCACCTCCCTCTCAGGGAAGAATTTTTTCCCAGTATTCAATCTAAACCTGCTCTCTGTCAGTTTGACACCATTCCCCCTTGTCCTCTCCCCCCATGCCCTTGTAAAAAGTCCCTCTCCAGCTCTCTTTAGCTACTGGAAGGTGTTCTTAGGAATCCCTGGCACTCTCTCCTCTCCACCTGGGTGGCTTCCAGGGGCAGGGCTGACAACTGCTCGCCCCAGAGTGGAGGGAGGGCAGGGCTGAGCATTTGCTGAGCCAGGTAAACATCTCCCTGCCCTCTGCAGCATCCCCATCCCCAGGGAGGGAGCTGGAGCTGCTCCTGAGGGTCCCCAGCAATGAGGACAGGTGAGGATGGAACTGCAGTTTCTACATTTATTGGAAGGGTGTAAAAATAGAGTGCAAATTTCAGTAAGAACACGTCGTAGGCAGACAGTCCCAGCCTTTGGTGGGAGAGGAACCAGGAGGGAGGCACCGTGTCCAGCTTCCCCAATGCACCCAGATCCAGAGGGATTTGATCCCCAGAGATGGGTTAGGACCCTTCTTTCTGCAAAGCTTTCAGTCCTTGAGCTTCATCCTGCCAGGCCTGACAAGAGCTCTCAGCAGAGCAGGCACTATTTTATCACCCAGGCTTTGGAAGTGCAGCTGGGAGCAGGGCTGAGACCCCTGCAGAGTGCAGGTGGAACATCTTCTGCATCAGAGAGCAGCCTGTGCCCCTCTCCGTGGTACACTGAGTGTGGCAGTAAATAAGTGCAGTTTGGTTAATACTGAGCAAGGCAAAAACGAGCATTTAACACTCCTCCTGCTGCAGCTGTTTCCAGTCGAAAGTCCCATCCAAAGTCAGGTCAAAATTATCCCTTTCCTGCTCCCGGGAGAGCTCCAGAAACACCTGAAACGGGCCAGATAACGCTGGGGTTATTTCTCTGTGAGGCTCCTTTGCAGGAGGCACAGCTCTGCAGCCCCTGGCAGAGGCTTTTTGGGGGCAGCAGGGGCTGAGCCTCCTGTGCTCTCTGGAGTAACCACACAGGCATCACCTGCCTCCAGGTATTTCCATACAGGCTTTCCCCAGCGATGGATTGACTTAAACATTCCCCATCTTTGCCACCAGCCTCGTGGAAGCAGCAGTAAATAATCTGCTGTTTCCAGAGGGGCTGGCCATGGGCAGCTCCATCCTTGGGGGTGTCGTGTGCCTTTCTCAACCACGGGGGCTCTGAGACTTCATCCAGGCTTGTTCCCACCACGCAAAATCCCAGCAGTAAAAACCCCAAACCATTTCCCACCACTTCACCAGTAGAGAGCTCCTCACCCACCACCCTCAGGCAGCTTTTTTGGTGGAGCTGCCTTTTGCCACCGCACCAGCCTGGGTTTGGCTGCAGCTTTTGTCACTCTCCTGCCCTTACAGCACAAATAAAAATCACCTGCCTGAGTCAGAGTATTCAAGGAGAAGCTGTACTCCTCCAGGCTGCAGCTTCGTTTGGCTGTGGAGAAACAGGAGGAGGGTTGAAAAGGAGCAGTTGCTGTTCTTGCCTTTTCAAAAAGTCACCTGGTTTTGCTCTCACCTTCCTCTAGCTTGGAGAAGGACTGGGACAGGGGCAGTGCATCTTTCATTGGGACCTTGTAGACAAGCAAAGAGGGGAACCTCGAGGAAACAGAAGAAAAGGTGATTCTTGCTCTGTATTGAGGTTCTGGGGTCAAACCTTTAGGATGTATGGATGTCTTGCTGCTGGGATCACTGGGGAGCCAGATGTGGTGACATTATGAAATGAGATCCCCCTGCAGGGAGCTGTTCATCCCTCTCCAGCGGAGATCCTGTGTCTGCCCATCACACCAGGCATGTTTTCAGGGATGGGGCAGTGCTGAAACCACTCCTCATCCCATATTTTATAGTTACCTCTCCTGGCGGGCTGCACCCGGGAAAATCTTCAGAATCTCAGCGTGCAGAACATCAGCGCTCCCCGGATCCTTGACCTTGATCTCCAGGAGATATCCTTTGCCAAACTTGTTCTTCAGGTACTGGATGGAGCCGATGCACCTGCAGGGCAGGGAGGAACAGAGGTGACAGTGACATCGTTGTCACCTCAGCGCCTGCTCCTTCCTGAGGAGGAAACCGTGGGACACTTCACGAAAGCCACGGCAGGTGGGGCTGGAGGAGCAGCAGGATCAGTCCCAGCTCAGCCAGGCGCTGTCACCCACCGGAGCTGCCCGGACACCAGGATGGCCACGCGGTCACACACGGCCTCCGCCTCCTCCATGTAGTGCGTGGTCAGGATGGCTCCTGACTCCTGGGGCTTCAGGGCATCCCGGATTGTTTTCCTGAGGATCAGAGCGAAAAAAAATATGAAAAAAATCCACACTCCCTAGGAATATCAGACGTTGCTCTTATATCTTTGTCCATCCAAATGCCTTTCCCCTGAAATGAGAATAAAATTTTCACATGCAACAACTTTAGATTAATGAGCACACGGTGATGCTTTGAAATAATTATAAAAAATACTTTTGACTTGAGTCTCTTTATGAATTGTCCCAAATCCCATTTAGGACTGTCCTAAATCTTGCAAAAACGACAAAGGTAAAATAGCTTTTCTCTCTCCTTGCTCATCCCCAGGTTAGAGAGAGACAAAAATCGTATTTTCCAAAGGAACCATTGCAACGTCAGGGACAGCACCACCTGTGGATGGGGAAAAACCCTTTTCATGCAACTTTAAACATCTCCTTTTGGCTTCCCATCCCGTTCCCACCGCGGTGGCCCCGTGGCCGGGTTGGTGCTCACCAGACACAGCGCTGCCCGTTGGGATCCATGCCAGTGGAGGGCTCGTCCAGCAGCAGCACCGAGGGGTTGCCCAGCAAGGACAGTGCCACACACAGCTGTGACATGGAGACAGGGCTCAGCCAAACCTCCTGCACAGCCTGGCACTGTGCACACACAGCTGTGGGCAGCATCTCCTCATCTGTGGGAGTTCTGGCTCGTGGGAAAGGCGGGTTTGGGAAAGGCTCATCTCCGTCACCCCACCCAACACGAGGCTCTCCCCAGAGCTCAGGTCCCTCCACTCAGGAAGGAGAGTTTTAATTAGTACTCGAGCACAGCAGTGACCCCAAACACACCTTTCTGGTTATCCCAGCAGGTAATTTTCTGACTTTTTTGTGTAAGTAGTCTTGAAACTGCAGAGCATTCACAATTCTGTGGGGGAAATAAAAAAAAAGAACACTTTTATTATTCCAAATCAATACTCCCATTAAGAGATGATTCCCAAAATGGCAAGAAAAAGGAACTTTTCTCCCCTTGCTCTTGACTCTTGCTTGTTTTCATTAAACATTTATTGTGTTATTAAAATGTAAGTGACTATTTGAAGCAGAGTGTACTGAATAAGCCACAAGCTCTTTTCTAAACCCATCATCAGTGTCAACAGCACTATGAATCCATTCCCCCTTGCCAGTGTCAGCTCAGCACCCTTCCTTCTGGTGCCAAACTCTAACATCAGAGATTTCAGAAAAGCTGCCTGAAGAGAACATTCTTAACAGGGCATTAGTGGCAAATCCATCCCCACCAAATGCACTTTGGAAAATCGGAGGTTTTCTAAATCCGCTCACTAAATCACGGCATTGAGCACAAAAGCACTTTTGGGTTTCCCGAGTTTCCTTCAAGGTTTCCTCTGTGAGTTTGGACTCCCTGGGGCCCTCCCCACGGCTGAGGGGTGGAACATGGGCCATGCCAGCCCTCCACCTGTACCTGTGCAGGGCAGCAGCCGCGTCCTCCCGGCGCAGCCCCTTCACGGCCGCGTAGACCCTCAGGTGCTGCTGCGGGGTCAGGTCCAGCCACAGGGGGTTCTCCTGGGGGCAGTACCCCAGGAATGCAGGAGCCTGGTCCTGGGAGCCTCCTCCGTCTCCCCTCTTCATCAGCACCTGCACAGCCAGGCTGGGGATCGTCCTCTCACACAGCCTTGCTCATACAAGGGGTGGTTCAGGGGAAGGTTATGGGGTTTGGGTGAGGAAACCCACGGTGAGGGAGTGATTTCATGCTGTTCTTCAATATAAACATGGCAATCAGGGCAGATGCAACAGCTTATCAAAATTAGAAGTGGCTCACCATCATCTTATTAATACATTATTTAATTTAATAGCACGATGAACCCGGTTAAAACCCTGATCACTGATGATGCTCTGACAAAAATTGCAGCCTTGATAAAAATGATAGTTGGGATTTTTTTATGGATCCATCTCCTGTCTCCAGGTGTCTCTTACCTGCCCAGCAGTCAGGGTTGTCTCTCCAATGATCATTTTGATAGCTGTGCTTTTCCCAGCCCCATTGGGCCCCAGAAGTCCTAACACTTCTCCTGCAGTCAATACACAGAATTTCTTAGCACTATTCCCCACTCAAGAAATAAATCATGCACAAAATGAAATCATGCACAAAAGAAAAACCAGGAAAGGCAGCCTACTAATATCAAAGATCACATAAAATAAAAGGTTTTATTGTATAAAATACATGCTCAGAGATCCCATAAGATTTCAGCTTAAATTGAAGCTGTGAATTACATCCAGAAGCCATTGATAAAGTGGTCCCCTCTCCCCAGGATCTTTTTTGTAATCTTTATTTTAGATAATGGACAGTCACAGGTCATTAATGGGATGCACCATTGACAGATAAAGCCCAGACTGAAGGTGCTGTAAAAACAGAACAAATGCATTTGACTTTTCTGTCTTTGCTCAGGTAACTGAGAATGTGCAGAGAATTAACTCGGGGCTCAACACAGGTCTGGGAGAACAGCCCCAGTTCTCACCTTTTTTAACACAGAAGGAAAGGTTTTTGGTGGCTGTTTTCTTCTTCTTCTTAAAAAAGGAGCCAGCTTGCTTTATATTATATTCCTTGCACAGATTGCTGACTATAATGACTGATTTCTGAAAGTTAGGAGGAAGAAGCAAGATTAATTTATTATCTTGGACAGCATTAATCCTTCAGTTGTATTTTTCCATTAAAAAGGCAGAAAACCTTCTGAAGATCTTTGTTTTATAGTTCACCAGGAGTAAGAGGTGCAACAGGACACTTTCTTGTCCGGGTTCCTCTTAAGAGCTTTCCTCTCCTGAGGGAACCCACACTTTTGGAATTTTGATTTTCCCAGCAAGAACAACACAGCCAGAGCACTGACCTGCACTGGTTTGTGTTTTACCAGGTAGGAAATCAAACAAAACAACAAGGACAACACTCAGGGGTACCTCCTCCTGACTTGGAGCCACCAGGGCATTTCTCACTGCTTCCCTCTCAGCTCTGACATCTTCATCTTCCTCCTCGAGCTCCTTGGGGTGCTGCTGGCTGCTTTCTTTTCTTGGGGAAATCCTGAAAACCCACCAGCTTTAGCTTAGGATTTTGTTCTTTACCTCTGTTCTCCACCAGTGCATTTTGGAGAGACCAAGAGTGAATTTCCCTGGGATCAAATTTATATTATATTATAATGATTATTATTAATATCATCATCATCATTGTCATTGTTGGGGATGATGATAATGATGACATTTATAATCTTTGTTTTGTACCAAAAAAGAAGCTGGTACATCCCACAGCACAGACAACATCCTCTGGAGGCACTAAATAACTTAAAAGCTGTTTTATATTATCACACCACTGCAGTATTTAAGGGGATATTTAAGGCACAAAAAATAACCAGTATAAAAAAAAATAAATAAAAATAGAGACACAAATGCAAGGATATTTTCAAGGAGAAGCAGGGGGGTAGGAGTTTAGATCTCACGTGTGCATGTGTGTTCATACAAACCTAAATACTGGGTCCTGTCTCAGCACTGCTTTTCCACATTTTAACTCCAAAAAGCGAAGAAGAAGAATGAACACCACAGAATGGATGTAAGGCTGAAAAACAGAGGTTGCCACATTAACAGCCTTGCCTTGCCTCCCACCACAGCTGGCACTGAGGTGGTGGCAGTGCTATAAAACACACGGGGGACACAGAATATGTGAAAATGGAGCCCATTAACATTGTAACTCAGGGTCATCAACACTGCAGAAAGCACTAAGGGCAGAAAACCCCCACTTCATAAAATAACAGGGCAGCATGAGGTGATCTGGGCTTATTTCATTTTGCTTTCCCCATTTCAAAGGGGTGAAATTATTTTAGCACAGCAGGTAAAGTGCCATCCAGACCCTCCCAGATCCTCCTCCTGCTCCCTCATCCCTGAGGAGGGGCTTTAGGAAACCCACATTCCTCAATAAAAGCAATATTAAACATTTTCTTACTGCAAAGACAGCGATCAGTACATGGCTGTCTGAAGCCATACTAAACGTCTGAGTGTTCTCCATGAAAATCTGTGAGAATAAAAAGAAACACTCAATGAAGAGGTGCAATTCTTTAGTATCATTCTGGTTAATGCAGTAACGTTCAAAAGTGCTTTGAAAATCAGCAAAACTTCTGATTCTCCCCAAACATTCAGCATACAGAGGAGCAGATACAGATGTTTGGCTTTGGGAACCCTGGTCCTGCACCACAAGAGGTCACAGCTCTCAGAACACGGACCAGACTCTCCTTCCAGGTGTCCTGTCCCAGGAAAACGCCTCTGCTGTGGGTCCCAGTGGAGAAGAGGTGAGTGGGACAGGACAGAGGAGTCTTTCCTCCTTGGACTCCACCCCTCAGTGGTTTATCAACAGTATGGCACGTAGCTGGGGGGTTTTGCTAAATCCTCAGCTGACTTTCCACCACTCCCCTCAGCTGACATGGGGTAAAGCCCCTTGTGAGTATTCTAAATTCTCACTCAGGTTTTTTTCCATGCAAAGACAGATTCGTGGCTTCAGATTTTCTCTTAGGATGGGTCAAGCCAAGCTGGCTGACTTTGTGGCTGCTCCATCCTTGGCATTGTCCAAGGCCAGCTTGGATGTGGCTTGGAGCAATGTGGTCTGGTGGAAGGTGTCCCCACACATGGCAGGGGGTGGAACAAGATGAGCTTTGAGGTCCCTTCCAAACCAAACCATTCCATGATTCCATTCTATGACTCTGCATGGAAAGAATTAAGAGTTTTTACCTAATCTGCAGTCACAGCTGCACAAGAAGTCACCTCCAGCCCTAATTAACAGCTGGAAAAATGAGATCTGAGCTGAAAGGGTCACCTAACAATGCAGTTTGGAAAATCCCACACAGGGTGAGCCTTCCCAGACTGCAGCGTGCAGCTACCCCCAGACATTGATGCAGTTACCCCCAGACATTGGTGCAGTTACCCCCAGACATGGGTGCAGTTACCTCCAGACATTGGTGCAATTACCTCCAGACTGTGGTGCAGGTGCCCCCAGACTTTGGGGCAGCTACCACCAGCT
>WAAE01016561.1:198986-263849 GCA_013400495.1 Nicator chloris
CCCCCAGACTTTGGGGCAGTTACCCCCAGACTTTGGTGCAGTTACCCCCAGATTTTGCTGCAGTTACTCCCAGATCTTAGGGCAGTTACTGCCAGATCCAGTCACAAGGACCCAGGGTTGTGTTTTAGGCCTCTCCTTGCCCAGAATCACCGCTCACCTGCTGGGAGTCGATCACAAAATCGAGGACAAGACCCATCAGGGGGTACACGGGAACCAAGAGGGAGAAAGCGTAGAGGGAGGTGTTGGCGTGGCCTAGGTGATCGAGGATTCTGCTGATGCAAAAAGAAATAAAGCCCACCTGAAAATAAAACAAGAGGGTAACTCAGCTGATGGGAAGGGTTACTCACTGCTCGTTAAAACTGTGTGAGTCTAGCTCTGCAATTCCCTGCTGAATTTATAAAAATGGAGAAAAGGAAAAGAGAAAGGTGAGAGACAGAGAGGGCTCAGGGGATCCTCAGCTGTCTCTGTCTGAGGGTTGGCTACTGCTTTGGGCTAGCTGGGGAGACTTCTTCCCAGTGACAGGGCTGCTTCAGGCAGAAAAATCAAACATGGGATCCCATCCTGTTCATTCCCATCCCAATCCATGCCAATAATCCACCTCCTTCCAGGGCAGGCTTGGGTGATCAGTGTCTAGCCTGACAGCTCCTGTCTCAACACTTTACATCTCTTGGATGTGGAGCGTCAAGGAGAGTGACAAATTCTCTTTTTTTGCCTCCATTGCTGCACCAGTTCAGGTTGGATCCAGGTGTTTCCCCATGTCACAGCAGGGTTGTGCCAACAGAACACGGTGACACAAATTTAATACAGAATTGGCTGCTGTGAAACACACCCAGATTTGTGCTCCACATCTCTGCTTGGTGTTTTGGCATCTAGCTCATCCTCAAGCTCTCAAAGTGTCTGTAAACTCTGCAGTGCATTATACAACCACGTGCTCACCACTATCAGGATAAAAGACCAAAGACCACAGCTCCATCCTTTGCGAGAGTTGAAGGAGATCACGTAGATTAAGAGAACAAAGGAAATTCCATAACCCAACGTCCCCGTGACCTACAGGGAAAAAAGGCTTTTGCTGGAGAAAATGGAGTGAGGTGAACCACCACAACCCACCCACAGCAAGGGGGAGCAGTGGAATCGATCACACAGTAAGATCAGGGCATTTAGAAACTGTCATGATTTCACTCTGAGGTGTAAAGGAATATATTAAAGCAAGATTTATTGTCTCTTATTTCCAGCTGGAGAAACCCAAAGGATAGGAGGTGAAACAAGAAGGTCAGTAAGACGACCAAGAGTGTTCCAGCACCATCTGCACCCACACAAAATATTTTCTCTCAATCCCTCCCAAGCAAACCAGCAAGGACCAGAACGGGATGTACCAGCAAGAAGAAGGTGCTGGCGCTGGCAGAAATCCTGTTGCTCATGGCAAACTGGAGCCCAAACATGGAGAAGAGCAGGATCCAGCAGAGTGGGATGTCCACCAGTGCCTGGCCACACCAGTAGGCTGAGGGAAAGAGCCCCGAGATCCGCAGCTGGGCACGAGCTCCCGCCTGGGAAGGCACAATTTTAAAGGGTGGTTTATTGTCTGTACCTGGTTGGCCAACTGCACCCATGGCAATGGCCCCAGGAGATGAAAAGGGAATAAAATCTGTCACCATTGTGGTTCCGGGGTAAAATTTGACCTCTTTTTGTTTTTTTTTAAAATTTTGTGCTGGCTGCAAAACTTCTCATGGATCGAAACACCCCAAGCTGCCAGTCACAGGGCTGGACTCAATTACCTCAGAGGTGTTTTCCAACCTAAATGATTCCATGATTCTGTACTCAAACATCCTCCTGGCAGTGCAGTTGTAATCCCCTCTGCCCACCCAAAACCTGCTCCATTTCAAGGAATTTACCTTGCAATCCTGCGTGTAGCCCATTGCAAAGTGAGGAGGGAAACCAGGGAATAACAGCAGCATATAAACAAGGTAAAAGGTCATAAAATAATTCCAGTATCCTGGATTGAACAGCTGAAAGCAGAAGAACGAAGCATTTGTGAAAAATGCCTACAATTCACTTTACCATTCATCCTATTGCATTTTTCATGGATTACATGGCAGTATGAACGCAAAAGAGGGATTTGAAACCAAATTTTGGAAGGTTTTCCCAAACCAGAGCCATGCAAAGTGCTTGCTAATGAGGAGACATGGGTGGTGCAGGTCCCACTCCTCCACCTCAGGTTTGTGGGGAGCTCTCTCTTCCATCAACTGCTGGGCCAAAGCTTGAATAATGTCCTGGAGAGAATAAGGAACCTCCTGGAGAAACCCTCCCAGCCACCCTCTCCATCCAGCAGCCCTTGAGACCCACATAGGGAAAAGTGGGATCTGATTTTCCTGAAGTCAAACCTGGTGGTTCCAGAGGCAGGAACCATGAAGGAAGCTGGGTTTGTACATTCAGACGGCCCTACAAGGCTTCCCATTAAAACCTGATGAAACACTGAGACCCTAAATGGTTTTCTGACACATTCTGGCTTCACTTACAGAGAAGAAGGGGTGGCTCCAGACCTGGATGTGCCCGGTGGAGTTGAGGGTCCTCAGCAGGGCGTTGCTGATGACGTTCACCAGCACTGGGAAGCAGTTGACAGCCTCCAAGTGGCACAGCACAGTGAACCTGTAGCTCTTCAAAGAGCAGGAAAACAAGGTGAGAACTCCTGGCTTTTCTCATCTGCAGGGGAGCAGCAGGAAAATCCAGGCCTGAAATAGTTTTGCTCGTGCCTTGTTCACTAAAAAACAAATTATGAGGTATCGGAAGTCTGTGTTGCTGTGCTAAAAATGTACATTTTGAGGTGGAAGGTCAGGGAGATAAGGTCTCCTCTAGCATGGACTTTACTGGCCAAAACACTTCCGAGTTTTCGTACCAGTGGTACAAAAAGTCGACAGGGCCATCCCACAGGGAGAGCTGATGGAGGCACCTTGCTTAATTATTCAATTGTTGTGAGGAAACTGGAGGGAGAGGAGAAAAATCCTCACCTGACCTTTGTGGGACACTTTAATAGCCCCGTTGTGTTGTAGTTCCTTGGTGATATTTTCCTCCTTTGCTATTTCCACTGTAAGATCCTGGCTCTGGAGCACATGGATGAAGTCGTCAATGCCTGTGCCTGGTGAGGACCAAAACCAGGAATTATAACACTGGAAAACAAGAGAGTCTTTGATGATTTGACTTTTATTTTTTAATCTATGACCACCAAGCAAAAACAGAGGAAATCTAATAACTGTGGGCATCAGCCAGCACATGTGTGCTGGATCACTGCATGTTAGTTTTTGGGAAGTTAATGGACTTCAGTCCAAATTTTTACATTGTTGTTTTTTTTTCCCCTAGCCTTTTCTGAAGTTCTGCAAAATAATTTTCCTTTGGGACTCTCTTATGAAGAAACCAGTGCCATTCTCTGGCTACTTGACGTGAAATATCATCCACTTCTGGGAATGTTGAAGGTGAAACTCTGGAAGCAGCCCATTAATTTGACTCAGCATGAGTGACCCTGGGGTGTGGTGTCTGCTTTGAAAATCCCACACTCTGAAATTGCTTGGATAGAGACCTGGATTTGTGGCAGGGACAGAACCCTGTCCCTGTCCTGTCTCACCTGATCTGATCCCCTTTTGCACATCTCTCATCAGGGTCTCACCAGCTGCTGAAGCCACAGCAGGTTTCCCTCACGACCCTTTAAAGACAACCCATAATCTCTTCCCTCATTGAAACCTTCATCCCCACTTGCATCCTCTACATCTACACCCCTCTGCTCTGTCCTGTGATTTCCTTTGGAGCAGCAGGAAGCCCAGAACTGGGAAGGATGAGGGAAGGCTTGTTGCCCTCACCTGTGTGGTTGTAGACCAGGAGGGGGGTGGTCTCCAGGTAGGATCTCCTCCCCAGGGGCAAGAAGTACCGTGCAGGAGAGAGCTGCCAGGCACTCACACTCTGCCAGCCAGCCACCACGCACAGTTGCAACAGCAGGGGAAGCAGGAAAACCACATAGAGCAGCAAACTGCGTTAAGAAAGACACGAATGAAGGCTCTGAAAAGAGACCTTCAGCAGAAATGCGTTCAGAATGCTTTTGTGTCTTGGAAATGGTGGGTGATATTCAGGTTACCCAACGCTCTGTTAAAAACATCTGGCAATTTTTATAGAATCAAGGAATATCCTGACTTGGAAGGGACCCACAATGATCATGGATCCAACTCATGGCCCTGACACCCCAACAACCCCACCCTGGGCATCCCTGGCAGCGCTGGCCAAAGGCTCCTGGAGCTCTGGCAGCCTCGGGGCTGTGCCCACTCCCTGGGGAGCCTGGGCAGTGCCCAGCACCATCTGGGGGAAGAGCCTTTCCTGATATCCAACCTAAACCTCCCCTGGCCCAGCTCCAGCCATTCCCTCAGGCCCTGTCACCGATGAGCAGAGAAAATTTTATTTCCAGAAGTCTCAAACCTTAATCATTCACCAAACGATTCAAAATGTAGCAGGGAGAGAACTTCAGGTCTGGACTGCCCAACTTTTTAGGGCCATGAAATGCCTTCCAGACTTCCTTTAGATACAAGTTTCTCATAAATCAGCATCTTCCTTTAGTTCCTTGTGCCCCACCAGGAAACTCCAGCTTGAACACCAGTGGGGCCAAATGAGTTCAAACACTGGCAACATGAGAGAATTTAGAAAAAAAAAGAGCAGAGGAAGCCTGAAAGTACTCTCTGTACACACTGACTCATTTTAAAACTTCCTCCATTTGATATAAAAGTATTTCTAAATGATTCTTTTCTTTGGAAAGAAAATGGGTTTCTCTTGCATAAATTATTCAGCATAGAAATGAAAATGCACAAAAGGCAGATTTTGTGTTACTGGCACTGGAAAGGAAAAAACCTTCCCCCTCCTCTGGGTGCAGATGACCGAGATCATTCCTAGCCAGGACCTCATATCAATTAACCCAAACTCATCGAAGGGGAGGTGTGGAAATTGTCCCCGTGGTGTGACCGTGTCCACTGGCAGCCCTCCAGGAGAGAACCCCTCTGGCACTTACATCGACCGCAGGTTCTTCACCGAGCTCCTGAGCTTCAGCATGTGCACGCGTGCCATGGCAGAGACCTGCTGCCTCCAGAGGGCCAGGCCCTGCACCGACGCCTTCCCGGTGTCCGAGAGCAGCAGGGAGCACGGCCTGGCCTGCTCAGGGTGTCCTGGTCCTGCTTCTCCCCACTCCTCCCCAGGGACGTGCTCATCTGCGGAGAGTTTCCACGTGCACGTTCATAAGACCAGCTTCAGGGTTCATGAAGGTTTAACAGCCACCTTTGGGGGTTAATTGTTGGAACCCTAGATGCTGAAAATATCAGGCTTTCTGTGTCTGACACCCTCAGGGGGGTACTGAATTTGACCTGAGGCCGTGGGAACGGCTTCCAAAACTGAGTGATAGCACGGGGAATATGTGTGTGTGGTTTGCATAGAAGTGTGTGGTGTCACAGGGTGAAAAACTTAGATTTGGGATTTTAGTATACAGTAATATATGGGAGCCAAGATGGAGAGTTTTGGGTGTGGGTCACTTGTCTTTTTGCACCTTCTTCTTCCTTCTTCTTCATGGGTTTGGGTGGTTTTCTGTGATTGAGTGGAAAAGATCCGCAGTGCGGATCAAGGGTGATGGGTCATTGGATTAAAGAATAAATAATATAGGTGTCATCTCATTAGTGGACAATTAGTGCTTAAAAGACCTTGGTAACAGTTAGAGAGTAGAGATTTTGCTAACTTGTTAGGTGGGACTTACATCTTGTGAGTCTGGAAGTAGATAAGAAATAGTAAACAACCAATCGAGAACTCAGAGACCACGCTTCTTGTGTGTTATTCATCCTGACCTTGGAGAGAGAACTCCCTCAGTTTATGCATGGGAGCTGATGTCTTTGGCTGTGGATTGTAAATTGTACCTGCTTGATCGGCCGTGGCTTCTCCCTCCAGCCTCAGGAACACGTCCTCCAGGGTCGTCATGCTGACTCCATAGTTGATAATTCCCTGCTCAGAGCAGCTGTCGAGGCCACTGAACAGATCTGCAGGACAGAGATAAAATAAAGGCATAAGCACAGATATCCAGGCCACTCTGGTTCAGCTGAGCCAGCCTGGCTGGAGCATCTGCAGTGACAGAGAACACAACAAAGCAATGGACTGCCAGGACACAAAGCTGTGGAGGAACACAAAACTGCCAGAGCCATCCCTCATGGAAGGTGTTTTTCTGCTTAGCACCAACACCTCAGACTGTTTTCATCCTCTGTGGGATGCTCAGGCTGAAGTGATGGGCACGGTGGGTGAGAAATGGGCACGGAGCAGAGGAGGTTGTGTGGGGTTTTCTCTTATCTCTGTCTTTTCATTTAACAGAAAGAGAACTGAACTCTCTGTAACACACGTGGCCCACTTTAGCCTGCAGGGTTTGTCACTGCAAACAGCAGAATAGCATTTGTTGCACAATTTGATCTTAAATGTATGAAAAAATTGTGGGGAAAACCCAAACTGGAATGGGTTTGAAGTCCTGATGTGACTCCTGTAAAAAAATCTCCCTTTGCATTTCTCCTTCCCCACATTTGTCATTATTTTTTTTTCTCTGTGGATAATTCTCAGTTATTTTCATGTACATTACCTGGGAATTTATTCACATTTTCTAAAGGCAGTTTATATCTCAGTTCATATTGGGTGTGCCCTGAGAAGGTGGCGTTGGGGATGTACCCTTTCACCAGGGATGTCAGATTCTCCAGGTCACAAGACTCACTGACATGGATCCTGTTGTGTGGGAAAAAAACACAGACGTTTAGGTTTGGAATAAAAACAACCCAAACCCACCCAGACAAACAACATGCACCATTTTATGGGTGCATGAAAAGAAAACTCCAATATTCTTCATTCATTCATTCATTCATTCATTCATTCATTCATTCATTCATTCATTCATTCACATTCATTCATTCATTCATTCCCTACTCTGGATTAACTAACCCTAACCCTAAATCTTACTGCTGTTTCAGTTAATGGAGCTGGATTTTAATGCAGGTAATTTGTTTGTTTTGATGACATCTCCTCTAGGGTCTCATTAATTCTGGTGTCCCCCTGTACTCACATGTCGCCAGGTATTGTTGGGGCTTAAGGAGATACCTTAAATGATAGCAAATCCCCCATTTTTTCTTCAGGAACAGAGAAGAACCAACACACTTCAGCCTCCCGTGCGAGATAAAAGCCTTGCGGTCTGGAGAAAGGAAAAGCCAGAGGAATTTCCAGTGCAGAGCAGCCGTTGCCACCTTTTGGGGCTTTGTGCTCCAGGGTTATCCCGCAGGGAGCCCCAGGTGGAGCCCGCGCTCACCCGCCAGGATATCGGCCTCGTCCATGAACTGGGTGCTGAACAGGATCACCCTCCCCGCCCGCTGCTCCCGCAGGAGGCTCCACACCTGGTGCCTGGAGAGAGGATCCAGCCCCGCCGTGGGCTCGTCCAGGAGCAACACCTGCAGGAAGGACGGAGTCAGACACTCCGCGTCGCCGGAGCAATGTGGGCCTGATATTTCTGCCTCTGAGAGATTTCAGCCTGCTGGCAGCTGCTGATTTTTGTCCCAAGGAAAAATTTATCAAGACAGCTTTCTCTCAAAACAATCTTGGCAAACAACTCTCTCAAAACAATCTTTCTCCAGGGGGTGTTTTGCTTTTCTAGTTCTCAAAACATTTGAGCTGTTTCTCTGGTTTAACCAGTGGGATTAGAGAGGTGTCGTTCCTATTCACCAACCATGTTAAGTCTGTATCAGAACACCTTATAAAAAGGTAGTAAGAATTAGACATAAAGCCTTTTTTCTATGCTCTTTGCCTTCTGAAATATTTGGAGTCTCTCATCCTTTTTTTGTGTCCTACAACGACAGAGCAGTTGCACGTCTTTGGGGTTTGGTGTTCTGGAGGCAAGAGACCCAGTGCATCTTTTAGGGAAGGGTGGCTCTTCTGGGGGCTGTGAGAGCTCAGGGAACTCTGTCTGCTTCAAAACTCACCTGGAAAGGTGGGTTATGAATTAAAAAAAAAAGAAATGCTGAAATTTATTCATTCTAATTATAAGCACTTTAAAGAAGTCTGAAATCCTAGAGCCAAAGACATGCCCAAGGTTTTAAATATGCTGACTATTTCCTACATCACAGAGCCATGCCTGCAGCTTTACCTGGGGGCTTCCAAGCATGGCTATTCCAATGGATAACTTCCTTTTCTGTCCACCACTCAGTTTTTCAGCTTGAGTGTCTTGAATGTTGCTGATATCCAGCAGTTCCAGAATGTTTTGCACCTAGAACAGCACAAGGATGTCCATTGTCCTTCCATCCTTTATTGTGGGAATACACAGGTCAGATAGTGAAGTAGACTTGATTAGCATATCTAGTTTGATANGTTGTCCTTCCATCCTTTATTAGGGTAGATTTAGATTTAAATTAGACATCAGAATGAGATAGTTCCCTGTGTGGGAGGTGAGGCCCTGGCACAGGGTGCCCAGAGAAGCTGTGGCTGCCCCTGGATCCCTGGAAGTGCCCAAGGCCAGGCTGGACAGGGCTTGGAGCTTCAATTCTCAGAAGATCCAGGTGGATCCTTGGAGCTTCCCAGTGCAAAAGGAGCCTCTATGGAATGGTGGGGAGCACACACTCACCTCTGGCTCCACCTCTTTGGACTTGATGCCCTTGATTTCCGCAAAAGTCTTCAGGTTTTCTTTCACTGTCAAGACCTCAAACTGCGTGTTGAACTGCGGGCAAATCCCGATCATCCCCCGGATCTCCTCCCTGTCTCCCATTTCAGAGAGTCTGTAGTTGTATATGGTGGCAGAGCCTGTTCACGGGGACAAGTGGGATGAGGGGGAATGGATTGATCTTTAGAGCTTTTGGATCAAGGCCACCCCCTCCCAGCCTTGTCCTACCTTCCGAGGGGAAGCTGAGCCCGCTGAGCACGTTCAGCAGCGTTGTCTTGCCAGCCCCACTGTGGCCCAGCAGGGCGGTGATCTGACCCTCATAAATGTTTAAAGACAGACCTAGAACAAAAATAACATCGGGTTTGGGGAGAAATGAGGTTTGAATTGGCTCCACTCACGGTCAAAGGCAAGAGAAGTCAAAAAGTACAAGAATTAAGTGATAATAATTAGCTAAAGGAGCACTGAGTGGGGCAAAGCTCTGCAAACCTTTACTAAAGGCGTAAGGATTTGGTCTGTGTTTAGCAGAAAAGAGAGAAATAAAACAATTTTTAAAAAGTTAAAATCTTTCTTCTCTTTAGTCTTATTAAAAACAGCAAATCAGTAAAAACTGAACAAAATAGTGATCAGTCACATCAATTAATATTTGACATAAATTTTCAAGCAGTGCAAGTGGGTTTTTTCATTGACTGATTGTTAGCAAAATGGTGTCTCCTTGTCTTTAACAGGAATCAATCTCACAGCTTTCATACCTCTCAAAGCTTCTGTCTTCTTGTCCTTCTTCTTATAGGCTTTTTTAATATTGTGGAGCCTAAAAGGAAGGTAGGGAGGTTATTATTTGGTGATTTCTGTAAATGCTTTTCCCCACTGCCCTTTTATATTTTTATGGACCTCAAGTTACAATGACAGAAATGGCATGAAGAAAATAAAAGGTGCTGTGAAGCAAAGCTGAGATTCACAGGTTTGACAGGCTCTGTGCCCAGGTGTGCACATCACAACCTGGCACCAAAAAATGGGACAGCAAGACTGGCAAAGACAAGGCCAAACCCATCGCAACACTTTTACCGTGGGTTGCCCTCTTCATTCTCCCTTTTGTCCCTAAAGGGCATTGAAAGACCATAACAAATAAAACACAGTTGCTTTTTAATCTAAATTTATCTAAATTTCACCTTTAGGGAGCAGTCTGAATTATCTGTTCATTTTTTCTCTGTGGAACAAAATGTTTAGCAAAGCCTCACGAACATGAAAACCGCCTGGAAATGTCCAGCCCAAGCTGATGGAAGGAGTGGGGAGCACTAAACCAACACAAGCAATTCCTTCTCTCTTAACCTGATGGCCTCTTTCCCCAGGAATTCGGGGGGCACAGCTTCTACATCATCCCCAAGGAGCTCCTCAGGGTTTGCTGTGGCTCTGGGCACGTTCCTGGTGGAGCCTCTCCTGCTCCTCATCCAGTACGAGGCCTTCAGGCAGAACAAAGGAGGGTCTGGGATCCCATATTTGCCTGCCAGGAAAGCAAAAAGATGGCCTGACATTAACCAAAGGCACAGCCAAGACACCATCCTAGACTAAACTTTTGGGAGTTTCAATAATAATAAGCACAAAATTGCTGCTTTTTGAGTCAACCTCCCCCCTCCCAGGTTTGGAGCAGACGTAGAGGAGACAAGAAGGTTGGATTCAGGGGTTTGTGTAATGAATTCAATTTTTGTAATGAATTATTGTCCTACATGTTATTACACTATAATCTCATAATTAGAAAAACAAAATATTAAATTAAAAAAATTAAATACTTTGTCATTGATTAAATACTTTTGTCATTGATTCTCTGAATCTGGNGACAAAATATTAAATTAAAAACATTAAATACTTTGTTGTCATTGATTCTCTGAATCTGGCGTGTGCCAGAAACAGAAAAGTCACTCCATGGCATTATAAATTTCTTTTAGTCCAAACCTTATTTTCACTGAGTCCAAGAATGGAGCAGCCCACCATTTCCTTGATATAGCCCATGCAATCCATGTAAGTAAAAATAAATCATTCCTACCTGGCAGAATTTTGTCAAAATACAGAGCCAGCAGCATGTACAAGACTGAGTCAAACACCAGCAGTATGTATGTTGAAAATAAAAAGTATGCTTCCTCCATAAGGTTGGAAAAGGAGAAACCTATTGCATATTTCTCTAAATGGAAAATCTGAAAAAAAAAATAAAGAAGAATAAATTTCAGGCTGGAAAAATGTGCACATGCCATCAAACCACAGATGCAACTCTGTTTGTTAACCCAGAAATTATCTGCAGTGACCAGCTGTTCTTATTTTCTTTCTAAAGGGGAAGGGGAATGAATTTACTCCATGCAGAGATCTTCACGCTTTAATCAAGAATTTTCCAGAACAACCCAGAAGCATAAGAAAAGATCAGAGTTTTAGAGGAGATCAATTCAAATCCCCTGATATTGACACTCTTGATGTGACAGAGTCACGACAAAAATGTTATAATTTACATAATGATTGATTCAACCATATGGCGAATTAACTTTTCCTGCTGGTGCAGAAATCTCCTCTCCCAGGCAGATTTTTTTTTTAGATATATCAGGAAATCAAATATTAGATTACCAGAGCTAGAAAGAGCTGTGGAGATATGCCTGATGGAAAACTGGGAAACTGCAGGGATTTATCCCGGGGGGGGATGGAGGAAGGGCAGCAGCAGCAGGAATCCAGAGCTGGATTTGCACAGCCCCTGCAGCCGGGAGGAGGGGAGTGACTGGGCAGCCAAGGATGCTGTCCCTGATGTTCCCGAGGATAATGGGGCAGTTGTGTGCAGGGATGGGGCTTCCTCGGGGTCATGTGGAAGCTGCAGACGTGCACAACAGCAGATATTTCTGTGCCAAGGGCCCTGCTTGTCTCTGCGTTCATCTGCTTTTAAAGCAGGGGAATGGGATGGGGGCGTTGGAGCCCCTTTGTGCTGCCCAGCACGGCTCAGCTCGTGTGGGGGTTCAAAGAAGCTGTGGAGAGGAAGGGAAAATGCCTGAATGTTTCACAGCTGGATTGTTGAGGGAAGGGCAGGAATTACAGCTGGATTGTTGAGCTAAGGGCAGGAATTACAGCTGGATTGCTGAGGGAAGGGCAGGAATTACAGCTGGATTGTTGAGGGCAGGAATTACAGCTGGATTGCTGAGGGCAGGAATTACAGCTGGATTGCTGAGGGAAGGGCAGGAATTACAGCTGGATAGTTGAGGGCAGGAATTACAGCTGGATTGTTGAGCTAAAGCAGGAATTACAGCTGGATTGTTGAGGGCAGGAATTACAGCTGGATTGTTGAGGGAAGGGCAGGAATTACAGCTGGANATGCCTGAAGGTTTCACAGCTGGATTGTTGAGGTAAGGGCAGGAATTACAGCTGGATTGTTGAGCTAAGGGCAGGAATTACAGCTGGATTGCTGAGGGAAGGGCAGGAATTACAGCTGGATTGTTGAGGGCAGGAATTACAGCTGGATTGTTGAACGAAGGGCAGGAATTACAGCTGGATTGTTAAAGGCGGGAATTACAGCTGGATTGTTGAGAGAAGGGCAGGAATTACAGCTGGACTGTTGAGTTGAGGGCAGGAATTACAGCTGGATTGTTAAAGGCGGGAATTACAGCTGGATTGTTGAGAGAAGGGCAGGAATTACAGCTGGATTGTTGAGCTAGGGGCAGGAATTACAGCTGGATTGTTGAGGGCAGGAATTACAGCTGGATTGTTGAGCTAGGGGCAGGAATTCCTGCGCCTTTCTCTACCAGCAGGGGAAGGTTCAGCTGCAGGCGTGGTGCCCCCGTACCTTGGCAATGCCAGTGTTGAATGCAAAGGGACACATGAGACCAAGGAACCACTTCAGTGGCTCGGGGACATCTTCTATCAGCACGGCCAGGCTCAGGAACCCGAAGATAAAGATGATGAGGAAGCCCATGGAGCTGACAAGCTTGGAGGTCCTTAAGAGGGAGCAGAGCATGAAAACCAGGTGGATCTGTAAGAACAGAACTTTCCTTCAACCACCGAAGGAAACAAATATCCTTAACAGCAGCACTTCCACTTGCCAGGCACCAGGTCTCTGCTGAGCTGAGCCTGTATAATAAAATCCACCAAAGCCCTTCTTAGTGGGTTGATCTGAGTTTCAAACTGGGCCTTTTGTAGCCAAGCAAGAGCCTGTCAGCCCTTCAGGCTGCAAACAAAATCTCTGCTGCTGACCTAGAAAAGCCACTCAGAAGTTTCAGCCAGCGTGGCCCACAGAGGTCCTGAGCCCTGTGCAAAAGGCTCAGGAGCAATGCTTAGGCTCATCAACAAGGTAATAAATCACATGGGCAGGAAATGTGGCTTTAAAGCCTGACTTACACACGCCAGGCCATAGAGGAAGAACAGGAGTGAGACCGCAGGGAAGCTGCTGGTGTAGAAGGGCAGCACGAGGGCCGTCAGCAGGCAGGAGAAGAGCAGCACATAAAGGGAGTACAGCAAGCTCCAGGACAGCCTGGGGAGGGAAAGGTGCCATCAGCCTCGTGGGAGATCAACAGCTCTGCTTACAGCTTCATCTACGTGTCAGAAGAGTTTACATTTAAGTATTAATTATTTCCCGTGGCAATAATTTCTCTTCCACGTCCTCAGAACAGACAGGTGATCCAGTTTAGGAGGAAATACCTCAGGGAGCAGAGGACACCACTGCCACGCTCAACCCTCTGGTTGAGAAACTGAACAAAACCAGTGATCAGTCACATCAATTAATATTTGACATAAATTTTCAAGCAATGCAAGTGGTTTTTTTTTCATTGACTGACTGAAATGCTTGCACAACGGTATTTCCTTGTCTTTACCAGGAATCAATCTCTCAGCTTCGAGTGCTGGAGAAAAGTTATGAATCCACTGAACTCATTAATTGGCTTCTCAAGTGCCCAGGAACAGACTGACTTTTGGTGAACATATTCCATCCTTAAAAGAACTCACCAAAATGCAATGTCCTGCAGCCCCATGGTCTTCATCAACACTTTGAGCTGCTTCTTTTCCCGTGTGACGTTCCTTGATAAGAAATACATGAAGGGAAAGAAGCACATCACGATAGTGATCATGAAGTAGCTGTACTCCAGGCTGATGGAGAAGACGATGGCCCGGGACTCCATTCGGATGCCAGCAATGGATTTCATTTCTTCCCAGACAGAATGATTTGTCACCATCTAAAGGAATGCAAGGTCAATAGGTCAGTGTTTTGCTGATTTTCTGCAGTGAGATGCATTTATACAAGGAATATTCTGCTTCATCCTCCCTGGATTAACTTTTTAAAGGGGCTTTATTTTCTGACAAACCCACCCCTTGCTATTCCCACAGCAGAGTTTGCCTTTCCTATATTATATTTAAAAAAGAAGGATGCCTCCATCAGTTCCTAAATTGGATTTACCTCTATAATGGCAGCATCAATGCTGGACTGCAGGGACAGGAAGCCTTTGTACCAGTACTTTGGGCTCTTGCAATACCCTGGGGAGAACTCATAGCAGCTGTCTGCAAGGCAAAGAGCACCACACTTATGAAAAGTAATTAATTTTCACTATTAAATGCAATGACAAGAACACACTGGCACTGTGGGAAACTCCTCAAATGAACAGTGACACGAAAAAAAAACCCCAAACACCCAAACCCACCATTTATTCCATCACTTAACAAATATGGGTTATTTCCACCCTGTCCACACCAGACAACCACCCCGAAATTCTCATTTTTTGTTACCTATGTCTCCAACGACTTCATTGGGAATAACCACATCTGTGGTAGGAAACCTGAGGTGATAGGAGAAGTTGTCCTTAAATACAACTCCTATGGTTTCCCTGTTTGAAATCCAGGCTTTCTCCATAGCCCTCTCATCATTCAGCTCCTCTAGTTTTATACCTGTGGAGTGTCAGAAAAACATTGCCATGAGATTTTGCAAGTCTGGAAATGTGTCCACAGGAATTGAGGGAATGTGCTGCTTTCTTAGCACTGCAAGTCCTTTTTTTCCTAGTTCTCACTGGCCAGGGAGGCAGCTCTAAACATTTCAGTCTTTACCAGCTGAGAAGAAATGCACCTCAAAAGAATGTTTTTTAATGTGTTCTAAAAGTATTAGGGGATATCAGGTAAGGCAGAGCTTTCCAGTTCAGAAGGGCCTCACAGGTAGTTTAAATCCTAGAGAAGAAGTATTTGTGGAAATGGAGACTTTAGGATGAATTTTCTCTCCTGATCAAAGGCGATGGAGAACCGCCACAACACAGCACAGGCGCAGTAGGTTAAATCACGACAAAATTCAATATTTAAAAAGTAAACCCACCTGCCATGACAGAGCTGGAGGCCACTTTGCCCATGAGGTGCCTTGTGGTGGCAGTGGCGGGGGTGAAGGCGACGGTGACGCCGGTGGCATTGAAGGCAGGGTCATCCAGGTGCCCCAGGTGGCCGTAGGGCACCTCGGAGTAGGGCATTTGGTGCATGAAGGAGGACACGATGAACACCACGGGCAGGAAGAGCAGGGACAGGATCCACTCCTACACCAGGGAGAGCAGGGAGGAGAATTTTGTGGCACTATAGAAACAGTGTTCTTTGCGGGACTGAAATGCGAAAAAAGGGAATTCAGTCTTTGTGGGATTAAAATATAAAAAAGAGGAACTCGGTCACACCCATTTCGTAGGTGTGGGTGAAGAGACTCTCTGCATCGTGCCCATCACCTGCTCCAAGAGCCCATCTGTGCCCTCATTTGTCACAAACCAGACATAAACATCACCATTTAAAACAAATTCAAGTCTCCAAATGTTCATTACCAGTCAGGCTTCTCAAAAGTGTACTTTAAGTTCTAATTGTACCCAAAGAAGTTGGTGTCTAGGGGCAGGCAGGGATTGGCCACTCTCAGTAGTTAGCTGCTATTTGGGTTTTATTTTTAATTTTTTCTTACCTGAAAGCTCTGCATCTTCATCCTCCACTTGATCAGGACATTTTTCCACAAAAGAATTTTGGTTTGCTGGAATACACTTATATTCCTCTGGACTGTCTTCATCCTTGAACCTAGAGACAATTTCTTTTTGCAATTTGCTTTCAAATACAACAAAAGCCAAACCAGCAGCAACTGGCTTTATTTGTACAGTCCTTGCAAATGTGCAGTGAAGCCTTTTCTCCCTTTTAACAGCAAGAATGAGCTGAAGAGACTCAGATGTTGTGCGCTGAGCACAACCACCCCCGCAGCACAGGGTCCAAGAGACCTCATCACCCTCAACACACTCCAACCCTCACAGCTCAGCAGCAAAAACTGATAAAAACCAGAATTTCAGGCTTCCATGCTGCAGCATGGAGAGTTTGGGAGGAGTTATTGATGAAATAAAAAAGGGACTACCACATCACATCACATCACATCACATCACATTACATGACCTAATCAGCTGGGGTGGGCTCCATATCCAAGAAACAACAACAATATAGTCAATCAAAATCCCTAAAATCCTTTTCCTTGTAATTTTAATGTGCTGTAGGCTCAACACCAAGAAGTGTTGAGCAACTCCTGGCCGTGGTGTGAGCTCTTGTGGTAAACAGCATCTGCTGAAGGAACCTCGGAGCCATGAGAGAACAAATTCTTGGAAGTGCGTGGGAGAGATGTCACTGGTGGGTGATTGATGAAAAACGAGAGGAAACCGAGTGGCCACGAGCATGCACTGATGTGTTACTCCAGCAGACAGGGCAGAATCCTCAAAATGACATGGTCAAAGCAAAACAAGGATTATTTTGCCTTGTTAGGGCTGGTAATGGGAGCTGAAAGAAGTAAGGCATAAAGCTGCCTGTCGGATTTTTGCAGATGAGACGTGCTTATTAACCATCCATAAAATAACCATGAGGACCTTTAATGAGCAAAAGGATTCAGCACCTCCATGTAAAAGAGCTCTGCTCACATGGCCAAACTGCTCTGCTGTCACATCTGGAGCTGAAATCTGCTCTTAAACAAAATCCTGATATCCTCTAAGTGATTCTCAGGTAGAAAAGTCAGAGCTTTAACAAACCTAATCCCTTCAAGCCTTCCTGTCACAGGGAAGGAAGATTTATGTTGTCCTGTTCCCCTGGAGGACAATGCCTCATGGTGCTGACAGGCAAGACAGAGTTTATCTTCCTCCAGATATTTCTATTCAGCCCTCAGGGGCTGAATCTCCGTGTGAGGAGACAGCAGGCACCGGAATGCTGGAAAAGCAGCTGGAAAACCACTGCAAACACTTGCCCTGGCTTTTGCCATCATCTCTGAACAGATTTTTTCCTCACTGATGATCTCACCAAAGCCAGGTGTATAAAAATTTGAATTTAGCCTGTGTAATAACCTCTAGACTTCCCTGAATAAACTGTGGCTTTAAACTTGCTGTTATTTGGTTGCTTTTTCACCCCACAGAAGTGAGGACCAGGACGTCGTGTGTCACTCCTGCACATCTCCACCTCCGACACGGGGCTTGTGTCACAGCTAAAGCAGCTTGCCAGCTTGTCCTGAGAGTCCCGTGGGGTAACCTCGGCAGGCTGAGCCCCCAGGAGGTCCTGGCTGGGGTGGAGAGGTGGCACACCAGGAGCTCACCCCGGATGTCCCACATGTCCCTCTGTGGTCACCCCCCAGTGCTGACAGACCCCGGCCGTGCTGCTGCAGGGTTTGGGCAGCTGGGGGAAACGTGGTGCAACTGATGGCTTTGCTCCTGTGGTATTTCGGGTGGAATTTTTTCACAGCATAGGATAGGCAGAACTTTTAAATTCAAACTTTAGCTGACACTGGAGGTAGGGAAAGAAATCTGCTCCTCGTACGTCCTGGATCACTTCAAATACTGAGCTGGAGCTACTGCTTCCTAGTGGTGCTGAGAAACACTGGAAATAAAGCTCTGCCATCAACTGAGCTCCATTTGTGTGTTATTTCATGTCAAAGTAGGGTTAAAAAGACTCTATTGCCTTTAAACACCCCTAAGCTTAATCACAAGCTGGACTCAACCTATTAGAAAGATGCCCCGTGCCCCACCCACACATTTGTAATAACACCCAGGGTTATTACCAGCATTATAATTTACTGGGGGTTCTCATACCTTCAACATAACATTTTTGATTCAGGCTTAGGAAGAATGCTTAAGTCTTACCTCAACAGGAAGGGTTGAGAGGAATCCAGAGCTTATCCTGGAGGAGCAGAGATGCTGAGCCTCCCTGGGATGGACTGGCTGACTGTCCCGGAGACTCCCAGATCTCCTTTGTCGTTTTTTTTCCCTCAGGCACTTCTGCAAAAGACATTCCCCACACCATGGCTTCTTTTTTTCCCCTGGCTTCCTTCCCCTTCCTCCCTGGCAGAGCTCCAGCTTTATTTGTGTCAGAAAAAGCAAACAGAGCACATCGCTGTTGAGGCGCCGGAGCGCGTTGTCCGAAAAGTTAACTCAGGACATTCTTGAGTCGTGGCCAAGAGAAGAAAAACGAGCCCCACAACAAACCACACAAAAATCCTTTCTCTGGCAAGCTCTGCTGTGTTTCTCAGTGCAGCAAGAGGGGCTGAAGTCAACAGCAATGCCACAGCACAGGCAGGGGAGGACAAAAGGTGGCAAACTCTTTGTGTGGCATCAGCCGCAGAGCAGGAGCAGCAGAGAACTGCTGCCTGCTGGATAGCAACAGCTCTTCCAGCTAAAAAAACATCTTGGAAACGTTGAAATCAACTTCTCCTGACTAACTCTGCACTTCTAAAGGGGATGGGTTTGGTTTCATGCCAGGCTGTGGAGCGTGGCTGCCCCCGGTTACCCACAGCAGCATCCCCGGGCTCATCACAGCTGAGGGACCAGGGCTGGGAGGGAGCATGAGCAGCAGGGCCAGAGGCTGGGCTTGGAAAAGTGGAGCAGCTGGATTTGCTTCCTTCTGCTCTGCCTAGCAGGAAAAAACCACCCCTAAGATTTAAATCCCATTCAGATGTTTGAGAGCGAGGCAGACAGAGGAGGTGCAGTGAGTCAGGGCACGGGATGAAGTTACAACCTGTCCCCAGAACATCTCCTGGGTGTCCAAACCTTCTCCTCCCCTCCTTTCAAAAGGAAAAAACCAACCCTAACGTGAAGAGGTGGAGATGCCAGGTCCCAGGCAGTGAATCTCAGAGTCTCCTGCCTGGCCAGCTCCTTGGCAGAGCCCTGATGTTGGGAGATCCAGGCGGAAAGCAGAACTCTGGGGGCTGCTCTGGGGACTCCTCCTGGCAGGAGCAGCCCATCCATGAGCCACGGCAGCCACCTGCTGGTACCTGCTTGCCCACATCCCTGCCTGCACTGCCCAGACACGCATCCCTGTCTGCCTAAAGCACCCGCAGGGTTCTCCCTGCCTGTGTCCCCAGCACCCTCCCTGCCTGCACCCCCAGCACCCTCCACACGAACCAGGGCAGCTCAGGGTGTGGCTGAGGGTCCTCTGCTGTGTCCATCCCATGGGATGGCTCTGCCCCTGGCCTCCAGGGGGTTCCCAGCCCAGCCTTTGCCAGAATCACAGAATCAGAATTCACAGAATCACTGGGTTGGAAGAGACCTTCAAGATCATCGAGTTCAACCCAGCCCTGACACCTCAACTAAACCCTGTCACCCAGTGCCACATCCAGTCTTTTGTAAACACATCCAGGGATGTGACTCCACCACCTCCCCGGGCAGGCCATTCCAGTACTTTATCACCCTTTCTGTAAAAAACTTTTTCCTAATATCCAACCTATATTGCCTTCTATAGAGGGTGCTGGGGTACAGGGTGGCAGGACACAAGGGGAAACACCTGAAGACAGGGAGTTCCTGTTTTATTTATTTATTGTTATTATTTTTTAAATTTACTTTTTAACTCTGGCCCTGGCAGGCAGATATCCAAGAGGAGATGCTGATCTGCTCAGACAGGGTCAGGGTGCTGCTGCTTGCCCCCAGCTCCCCATCAGTTGCCCTATCCCTCCCAGGCACTCACAGGGGTGAGTGCTGATGAGGAGCTCCCCCTCTCTTCCCAATGACCAAAGCAAGGCTCAGCCTGCTGTCCTTCTCCAGCCCTATTTTGGGTCAAAGCACAGCTTATTTTGACTCTAAATAATATCTGGGTTTTACAGAGGATGATATAAGAGCTGCCAGTTTTCATTATATTCATCCAGCCACTGCTGAGTGCTTTCCTCTGCCCCTGGCCTCAGTGGTGGGGATGAGATGGGCCAAGCTGGCCTGAGCTGGAACTCACAGCAAGAGCAGCTTTTGGGTCAAAATACAGCCCTGTGCCCCTCTCTCCCAGCAATCAGCACCCTTTCTGGCCACGTTCCACCAGCCAGAAGGGTGATTCTCAGGGCTGAGCCAGGCAAAGACCTGGTGTCCTCCTGCCATGGATGAGTGAGGTGTCAGAGCCTTCCCTGGACTTGCTCCTGATTCTCCCCAGGGTCTGAGCCCCCTTTGCCAGCCACAGCCTCAGCATCAGGAATTCAAACCTCCAGGAGCCAGCCTGAGCAGGGGCACAGATGAGCGTCAGGCACCAGTTGGTCAAAGGAGAAAGGCTTTATTTATCAAAATAACAACTCTTTTTTCCTCTGTGAGGCAGAACACCAGCAGGGCCGTGTGTGCTGTGACGTGGGTAACCGAGTGCTGGGGCTGCAGCTGATCACAGCTATCAGTGACACTGCTGGAATCCAGTGGCACTGATGAAATACATGGAATATTTCCCACTGTGGCTCCAAGACTCAGGGCTGGAGGGGTCTCTGCTCCACAGCCCCATTGGATGCCACCTCCAGGTCGTGCTCCTCTGCATCCCTGGTGAGGTCTACAAACACCTGCAAGGGGACACAGTGGAAACCACCCCATCACTGCCTTGGACTGGCTGTATTTGTGCAGGGGACTGGTTATTTCTTCCTTTTCCACAGGCAGTTCCCAATCTGGAGCTCCTGCATCAGCCTACCTGGTGCAAAGTGTTCAGTGACAAGCTGTACTCCTCCAGCTTGAAATTCCGTTTAGCTGCGGAGGGAGGGAGAAAGGATCCTTCAAAACCAAATCCACACAAACAATTTGAAAGTGATTTCCTTATTTAACTGATGGTTTCCTTTTACCTGCTTCTAGCTTGGAGAAAGACCTGGACAGAGGTAGTGCATCTGCCACTGGGATCTTGTAGGTGAGCAAGGAAGAAGTCCTGAAAAAGTAATAAAAACCCCAAATTCTTCATCTCGTGACCCAGCATTGCAGTTTGGGGGGGGTTGTAGGATAACTGTGCTCCAGGTAAATCACTGAGCAAGGTGAGCAGGAGGAAAAGAGCATCCCAGCCCAGGTGCAGGCTGTGGGCAGCCATGGACACTGACCTTTCCTGCCGAGCTGCGTGGGGGAAGAGGTTCAGGATTTCTCTGTGGAGAGCATCGCTCTGCCCCACGTCTGCCATTTTGAGTTCTAGGTGGTAACTTGTGCCAAACTTACTTTTGAGATCCTCAAGGGAACCAATGTACCTGCAGAGGGGGGAGAAACATTGCTCAAACCACCACAACCAGCAAACAAATCAATGGCTTGAGGGAGCTGAGGGGTAGCTGTACATCCTCTTATTCATCAGCTCCTTAAACCGTGCTACCTCCTCACAAAACTCACTGTAACACACGTGAGAGCACCCAAACCAGTACTTTTCGTTAGATTAAGAATTAAAAAGCCCAGACTAACCCCAGCACCCCCCAGGTTTACCCCCTGCTGCTGTCACCCACCGGAGCTGGCCGGACACCAGGATGGCCAGGCGGTCACACATCGCCGCCGCCTCCTCCAGGGACTGCGTGCAGAGGATGGCTGCCCTCTCCCTGCTCTTCATGGAGGCCTGAATCACCTTCCTGGGAACAGAGGGATCACAGTCACCCCCTGGGAACAGCCACAGAAAATCTCCTGGTCTACGTCTCCCTCCCCAGAGACAACTTTTTAAAGTTATTGAAAAGAGGACAATTATTTAAAAGACCTCGGGATGCCACTGCTGTGTTGTAATTTGTCACATCAGCATCCCTCCAAATTTTGCACTGATGGTGAAATGCATCCAAATAATGTTGATGTATTTCATCAGTAGTGGTGAAAAGCTGAAGGAAACACCAGTGCTGAATGACTAAAGGGAGGACTACCTACAATTTTTTCTGTTGCTCTGAAGAATACAGAAATTTGTGTCTTTTGTGCCAAAAGCCTGGGTTCAGCTGGTGTCTGCTGAGATTTTTTGGGGTGCATCAATGAGCATTATATTACAGGGCTTGCTGCCAGCTGAGTGAGGAGCTCAGCAAGTTCTCCCCATCCCCTGGGCATTAGGAAAAAGGGAAAAGATACATCTACTCTGTCACTAGGGCAGAACCTCTGCCTGCCCAAGAGTTCCTACAAAGGGGAGGGTGAGGCCCATCCTGTTAAAGCTGTCCCAGGTTCCCATTCCTGCCGGGCCAGGGCTGCTCACCACATGTGGTGCTGCCCTTTGGGGTCCACGCTCACGGAGGGCTCATCCCAAAGCATCACTGTCGGGCCTCCCAGGATGCTCAGAGCAAATGACAGCTGGAATGAGAACAACACGAGGTCAGGGCTCCTTTATTCACCTGCAAAGCTGGTGCACCTTAATCCCTGTGAATTTTTCAAGGCTGAAGCTCTTGATTCCAAAGTACAAGAGGGACAGGGATTTAAAAAATCCCACTTCAGGTGTTCTCAGTTGACGTTTTAATCCCTCAAAATCAGATTTCCCCAGAACTCCAGAGCCTGCCAAAGATGTGAAAGTGGTTTTCCATCCCATTTACTGGCAGATGTAGGTGGTGGGGCGTGAAGAGGTGATTGTAAATCCAATTTGTGGTTAGCATTGATTAAACACGTGGTGCAGGAGAGTGGGAAAAGAGGGTGGGGAGGAGGGAGGGAACCCTGCCAGGCTGGATTCAAAAGGTATTGATGAAAATGAATGGTGCCAAGAACCCACTCAGCTGAAGGTTTCCTCTGCACCACATCCAAGACAGAGCGAGCAGGGTTTGGTTAAGTAGCAAAGACAAATCCAACACGTACCTTTCTGGCTTCTCCAGCAGATAAAGTCCTTGCTGGGGTCTTGAAATGCTTCAGGAGATCCAAGGCCCTTCCTATGCTGTGGGGAATGGAAAGGGAAAAGCCCCAAATGACCATCTTGGTGTGCAACCTGTGTGGTCAGGGGTGCTGAGGAACCAGACACTGGCATGTTTTGGTTGATATCCATCACCTTGGGTTACTTGGTGATTCTGCTCCTAACTTGGATGGTAAATTGAGGAATTTTTGCAGAAATTCAAGGCAGAAAGTGCAGCTAGTGAGAGAAGTGAGTTACTCATGCAACTGGCCATGAACTGGGACAAGTTTGATTTTCTTTTTCCGAATTTTCCCAGGTAAACTTGGGCTGCAATCTTCATTGGCAAGGGACTGAGAACAGTATAAAATATCAGACTTCTTCAGGAGAAGCCACCTCTCTAAGGCGAGAGGCATTGGAGATGTTCTCTCTCAACCACACAAGCCAGTTTTGTTAACAGAGGAACCCTTCCCCACCCTATAAAACCGTGGAGTGATTGGGCTGGAAGGCTCCCTCTGGAGGGAGGGAGAACCAGCAGATGAGATCATTTGGCTTCCTACCAGCTGATGGCAAGGGCAGCATCTTCTTCCCTCATCCCTCTGACGGCAGTGAAGGCCTCCAGGTGCTGCAGCACTGTCAGGTGTGGCCAGAGTGGGTCCTGCTGTGGGCACCAGCCCAGGGCCCCCGGGCACGGGGGGGCTTCAGCCCGGCCCCCGAGCAGCACCTGCACAGACACACAGCTCTGTGGTTGTGGGGTCACTCAGTCACAGCCTGGTTTGGGTTGGAGCTGTCTTAGAGCTCATCCCATCCCCTGCCTGCCACGGGCAGGGACACCTTCCACCAGCCCAGGTTGCCCCAAGCCCCGTCCAAGTGGCCAAGGCGAGCAGTTGTGTGGTCAGTGGTCACTCCATGAGCAGGGTGACCCTGCTCCATCTGCCTTTTCACTCTGGGTAATATTACCAACATCAGCCTGTCTTTTCCTAGTAATGCTTTTGTGTTTCCAACCTTCAGTCCCCAATCTGTAAGAGCAATGGCATTTCCCCTCCCCCAGCACATGCCATTAATCATTCTGCACGTAATTAAGTGATGGATTGTTACTGGCCCAACACTGCTCACATTCGTTCCCAATTTCCTGGTTTTGCAAGGCTGTTTATGGAGAGCGTTATTCTGGGGGTTTTTTAGATGTCAACAATTCTTACGGGGCTTGTGACATTTCACAACGGGTTTCCAATGCCAGCTGAAGATTTCCTGTTGCTCAAACTCTTAAATCTGTAACGCTGACTTTGATGAACACCAGAATTTATGTTTTGGCATAAATCAACGCTTTTTCTCAGCTCTGTAAATATCCAGCACACATAAATTGTATATAAACACCCATAAATCCCCTGATTGTAGGGAGATGTTGCTGGCTTGCCTTATGACATCCTTAATTTTTAAAGGCATCAAGGTCATCTCTGCAGCTGCTCCAAGGAGCTACCTACCTCTCCAGCAGTCACAGTTACACCTCCAGAAATCATGTTTAGGGTTGTGCTTTTCCCAGCTCCGTTGGGTCCTAACAGACCTAAGACTTCTCCTGGAACAAATATGCCACAACTGTTAAGAATATTTATTGGTACTATGACTTCTCCCTTGTATTCTATGTAATATTTAAAAGTACAGTAGGAGAAAGAGTTGTTTTATCCCCATAAATTAAAACTTGGAATGCAGGAGCCCAGAGCGTCGGGTCTCAATGCCCACAATAAAGTTCTAACAAAAATATTGCCTCCAAATGAGACCTTCCCTTTAGATTTTAGTCATTTATATTATAGGGAGTGCAGCAAAGTACTTGAACCTTTTTTAACACCAAAGGAGAGGTTTTTGACAGCAAGTTTCTTCTTTTTCTTAAAGATGGAAGTGGCTGTCCTGACTTCGTACTCCTTGCGCAAACTGTTGACAACAACCAAGTCCTATGAAGAGACAGAGAGAGGGAAATAAAAATTCTCCTCCCACCCCATGAGACAGCTGATCTGTTCTTACCATTAAGCAGGACTTTGAAAAAGGAAAAATTCTAAATTAAAAAGCCATGAAACAGAGGGGAAAAAAAAAAAAGGAAAATACGCAGAACGGGAATACAAATAATGGTGCCAGCTGAAGTCCTTGTGGTGCCACGGTGACCGTGGGCTGAGATCACATCAGAAGATCTGAGTGCACGAGCTAAGAAAACAGAGGCAGATGAGAGAATGCAAATGATGGAGAATGAAAAGCAAAACAACCCAGAGGGCTGGGTCTGGGTTCACCTCCTCCTGCTGCGGCGAGGCCATTGCGCTCCGCGCCCTCTCCCTCTCCGCCTGCACTTCGGGGGGCTCCTCTGCAGGGTGGTCCTTGTTCTGCTGGGTCACCACTCTTCTCTGCTGGATCCTGCCATGGAGGAGGAGAGCTGCTTTCATTGGGAATCACTTCCGAAAACGCTTGTGTTTGTACGTTTTTTTCCCCAGGGCAGCACCAACAAAACCCAAAATTTATTTGCCCTCGGGGAGCTCAGAGAGCTGGAAGGGACAGACAAGGATCACTGAGCTGTTGCACAGACAGTGTTTGCTCCAGTATTTATTCCTGGGGAGGAAAAGCTAAACTTCACTGGCATGGATGAGAAAATGAAGGCCAGTTTTAGCTTTTCCTTCATCTTTAATTATTGACTGGTTCCCTGCTCCACACATGCCAATCATCTGTTCAAGGAGAATTAAAATACAAAGTGGCAGGTCTGCAAACCAATCTGGGCATTTAACTCCTACAATGTTTGATAATTAAATACTTTTTATAAGTCTTGATGATGTTTGATAATTAAATACTTTTTATAAGTCTTCTCCCACGTGACTGAGGTGGTTGGTCACTTGTTGTTGATAATAATTAAGCAGAGAGCACTTAAACAACCCCGACCTGATGAAGATTTAGGGAAAGTCTCCATCTATTTGGAGCAATACTGACATCTTTGAAAATGAGTTAAATTTCTTCTGTTTCAATTTGGAACTATAATTTAGCCCCCTGTAGGGAAATGTCCTCAAATCTCAGCTATGAACCTTAAATAAAAGGTTAAATCACATTTTTATCCTCTCAAGGACACAGAAAAAATTAAAAATATTGGCTTTATCCACCCTCCTGCTGTCAGGGTCCTGCCTGGCTGTGCAGCTCCAAGCCCACCCTGCAGACTGGGATTACTGTGGCTCACTGGGACACACCTGAAGATGGGATCAAATCCCAGGACTGCTTCTCCATATCTCATCTCCAACCAGCGCAGGAGGAAAGCAAAAATCACACAGTGGATGTACGGCTGAAAAACAGGCATTAATTAGGTTTGTATGCAGACAAGGCAACAACACGCTCTGTTAATTTTAATTATAAAGGGATGCAGTAACCCATCTCATTAATTTTAGCTGTTGAAAAGGTCCGCAAGGGGAAGGAGATAAATTGATGCTTTGCAGACATTCCTCTCTGATATGCAAATTGTTTGCAAAAGCCTTGATTTCTTACAGCAGCCCAGATAATCCACCTGCACCCCCAACAGACATCCTATGGGATGGGAGATCATCTCATCCTTTTGTAGAAGCAGCATTGGGATGATCAGTTTATTAATAATATCTCTGCCTTCCACGTGAGCTCCACTTAACCCCCTGCCTCATTTTTGCAGCATCCAAGGGCCACATGAGGCACAAGCCCAGGATTACTTGGAGTTTGCCTTCCCTGCTAACACTTAATGGACAATTTTGACTACAAAACCCACCCTTTCTTTATGGGGGGAGTTTACAAGCCCAGTGCAAGCCCACTGCATCAGTGGCAGTCAGCCCTGCCCAAGCAACCAAGTCCCTCCTTACTGCAAAGACAGGCAAGTAGACGTAACTCCATGTCTCAAAAATTTCATCATCGTTATACACGAGGAAATTCTGGAAGGAAAGGAGATCAGTCAATTAGAAAATTCCTCAGCACGCTGTGTCTCAGGGCAGGGTCAGAGCAAGTGTGGCAGGTGGGGATGTTTAGCTTTTCCTCGGGGTGGGATAAAGGAGCTTCGATCTGATTTCTTTCTTTGGTTCCTACTGCCTCAAGGGGTTGTGGCTTCCTTGGCTACAGTAATGCAGAGGCCTCAAATCAGTCAAGTTAAGCCGACCTTTTCTCTCATTGCTTCTCTCTTCCCAGTTCTTTGGCCTTCTCCCAGCCCCCTTCCTCCTTCCTGGTTTTCCCACTCCACCACTTTTCCCTCCCAGGCCACCCTTGCTGCCAAAATACAGCCACTGTAACAGCTCTTAGTGACCAAACAAACCAAAAATATCCCAATCAAAGGATTAACAGGGCAAATCTTGGCCTCTTCTCTCACTCAAGAGCCTGGAACTTCTCTTTTCCTGTTTTCTTTTGACTGGGAATTTGGGAAGTGCCTCTCGCTTTGCCAGTTTGCACCATTAGGATAATTATTGGATTTAGTAGGATGTGCTTTGCTTACTAGTCCAGAGAACATGATCCAGCCCACAGGTGGAAACACAGGAATCAGCATACAGATGTAGTAAAGCGCTTCATGAAGGTCACTGTTCATAAAAGCAGCATAATTCACCTGGAATAAAGCAGAAAAGCTGTTTCCAATATTAATGCACTGTTGCTAAAAAAAACCCAGGATATTTGTCGGTGATTCAGGTTATTCTGCTGAATATTGATATAAATTGAAACTTATTGATGTAAATTTGAAAACACAGCCCCAGGTGGCAAGGTGTGCAACTCAAACATTTCAGAGTGAGGATGCTCCTCCCTTACCAAAATGAAGGTTAAAGACCAGATGTAACGATTGCTTCGTGCCTTGCGGAACGCGAAGGCCATCAAATAAACGAAGAGGACAAGAGATATTCCATAACCAAAGATGCAAATGAGCTGGAGAGAGAGAGACAGAGAAACATCAGTGACAAGGAGGTGCCTGTGCATATATGAAAAGCTGCCCAGAGCAGTCCATAGCAAATAAACTCTTTAAAGCCAAGTCCTGCTATGAAATGGCCCAGAGCTCACCAGGGTCGGCACAGCTTTGGCCTCCAAGGGGCAGACGCGGGTGAAGAGCACCAGGAGCCCAAACATGAGGCACAGCAGGCTCCAGAAGAGGGGGATGTCCACCAGAGCCTGCCCACACCAGTAGGCCGAGGGGAAGAGCCCCGCGAGCCGCAGCTGGGAACGAGCCTGGAGCTGCAAAAGCGACAAAAACGAGAGAAGGGGAAGTCTCAAACATCATTCCTGCTCCTTCCCTGTTCCCTTGCTCCTCCCTTCCTCTCCTTCCCGAGCACTTCCAATTCTTAGTTCAACCACTCTTTAAAACCACGTCATCCCTAAAAGGGGAAAAAAATTAAATCATTCCGATCTCAAAAGCTTTATTAACATCCAAATTATTGTGAGCCCCAGCTGGTTCCCTGGGATGCAGAGAAGTGCACGTTGGTGCTAATCTGACTGATTTTCTTCTGTCATCCTACCTAGAAATCACAGAATCACTGAATGATTTGGGTCGGAGGGGGCCTTAAAGATCATCCCTGCCATGGGCAGGGACACCTTCCTCTATCCCAGGGTACCCCAAGCCTCATCCAGCCTGGCCTTGGACACTTCCAGGGGTCCAGGGGCAGCCACCCTGTGCCAGGGTCTCCCCACTGGTGCTCTCCAGACATTTTGCATGTCATCCACTCCTTGTGTACGACCACCTGCAGCTCATGCTGTTCACCTTGTAATCCTCCACGCTGCTCATCGCAAAGAGAGGAGGCAAACCAGCAGCCAAAACCAGCAGGTAAGTGAATAAGCTGAAAAAGATGTTGTTCTTCAGGTCTACGTTTCCTCCCTGTGGGGAGAAATTCAGTCAGTCATAATTGATGCTGCCCAGGGAAAATCTGGCTGGCTCAATGCTCATGAGATGGTTGAACATACAAGGGAGCAAGAGCACTCATGGTAAGTCAGTTGCGTTTAAGAACAGAAAACAAGGCAAAAAGAACAAAATGATGACATTTAGCATCCCAGAATTTGCAGAAAGAATTTGGATTCCTGTAAAATGTTGAGGATGGAGACCAAATTTTGTTGCTGAGGAAAGGCAGGGTTTGCAAAGATCACTCTTGTGTTCCCACCATGTTCATCAGCATGGCCTGGTGGGAAAGGACCCTAAAAATCATCTCATTCCACCCCCTGCCATGGGCAGGGATCTCTTCCACTATCCCAGGTGCCTCCAAGCCCCATCCAACCTGGCCTTGGACACTTCCAGGGATCCAGGGGCAGCCACAGCTTCTCTGGGCACCCTGTGCCAGGGCCTCACTGCCCTCACAGGGAACAATTTCCTCCTAATATCCGATCCAAACCGATTTGGCTCAGTGGGGAGCCATTTGTCCTGTCACTCCAGGCCCTTGTAAACAGTCTCTCTCCATCTTTCCATCAGGGACTGGAAGGCCACAATTAGGTCACCCTGAAACTTCCCTTGTCCAAGAACAACCCCAATTCTCCCCAAACAGCACGAACTCAAATACCTTACGGTACTGAAAGCCCACAGAACCTTTGGGCGCTGCAGGAAAAATCATCATTAACCACCCCCAGGAACCACCAGCAGTGGTTTCACTGCCCTCAGCCCTTGGAACCTGCTCCCCCAGCCAGGTTTGCGAGCTGTGCAGTCCTCAGCCCTTCAGCTGTGCCAGCGAATGTTGGCGCAGCAGGGCAGGACCCTCACCGTGAAGAAGAGCTGGCTCCAGACGCGGAAGCGCGCGGTGGAATTGGAGAGCCGCAGGAAGGTGTTGCTGAGGATGTTCACCAGCACGGGGAAGCAGTTGACGGGTTCTGGGCTGCACATGACCGTGAACTGGTGGCTCTGAAGGTGTCAAAACAAAAGATGCCCCTGAGAGGCGTGAGCAGCACTACTGGAACTATCTATTATGCCCCCCCCCCCCCAAAAAAATAGTCTCCCTTTTCTGGTGTGTTTATTTCTCTCATATCTCGGGGTTTTGTTTCCCAAGACATGACAGATAAGAGTCTTTTTTCCTTGAATGCCCCGTGGTGAAGCAGAGGAAGAGTCACAGCCGCCGTTTCAGGTTTTCTCTGGGCTGTTTATTATTTCTTATCTACAAATTCTTTCTGTGCCCTGCCAAGGTCTTGTTGCAGCGAGGGCAGGAGGCGACTCCTGCCCACGACAGGCGGGCAAAACTTCTTATACCATGTTTTATATATCCTTTATTGACCATTGATCACCAATACCTACTGCTAATGTCAGACAGGTCACCTCTATCCTACACCAACCCTGTGAGCCACCACAGCAGGGCAAAGCCTCTTATACCATGTTTTATATATCCTTTATTGACCATTAATCATCAATACCTACTGCTAATGTCAGACAGGTCACCTCTACCCTACACCAATCCTGGGAGCCACCACAGCAGAAAAATGGGTGACAAGAAGAAGAACAAAAGGACAAGGACCACACCCAGGTCCTCCATGTTTTTCTTCTGACCCCTTTCTAAAAACCCCAATATTCTACATTTGCACCCCGTGATTACTTAACTACTACTACTATTTTTCTTACATTCTCGTGACTTGTAATTCATTTCCCAAGCTGAAAGCTTTTCCATGGACTGAGATCCAGGACAGTGTCTCTCTGGGGCTCTGTGAAGGGGGGTCTCTGACCCCCTGCTGTCTCTCAGGGCTCTGTGCATGGGGGTCCCTGACCCCCTGCCAGGATCTCAAACCCTCCAGGGCAGTCAGAGGAGTGCCCTGAACTCTGACACTCATATAAATACTTCTCAGAAAATCCTTTGATGTACAGGATGACAGAAGGAAAAAAAACTCCCTCACCTTGCCTTGCCGGGATATTTTTATGGCTCCATTATAATTTGGAAGCCTTGTGATGTTTTTCTCCTTAGTTATTTCTGGGGTTATGTTTTGGGTCTTCAAAGCAGCAATGAAATCCTCGATTTCTGATCCTGAAATCAAGTCAAGGACAGAAACTAGAGTCATTAGAGGGATTTTTTCTTTAAATAGAAACAGTTTCATATAAACAAGTTCCTACTTGCAAAGCAGAGGTGTATTAGAAGCCCCAAATATTGAGATTCTAAGCAAACATCTATTTCTTATACATTTTCTGTTTATTTAATCTGGTTAAACAAAATACATGTTTCAAACTCAGTTAATTTATTGCCTTTTTTTTTTAAACTTGCCTGGTTCATTACTCTTTTATATATCATCTATGTCATCACTAGAACTGCATTTGCTTTTGCTCAAAAGAAAACACCTCTCAATTCACATTCCTTTATATATTTGTGGCATTTGCAAGGTTGCTCTGTCAATTATAATAAAATTAACATTGATGCAGAAAGTGAGTCACCCTCACATGTTGCTCCTCACCTGTGTCGTTGAAGATGAGGAGGTTTGTAGACCTATTTTGAGTTTTCTCTTTTGTGGGAAGAAAATATGGGCTAGATGTGATTTCCCAGCTGCTGGCATTGTGCCACAGATGAAACAGCATTAAAGCCATCAGTGGTAGAAGGATAAATGTTCCAAATAACAGCAATCTAAATGGAAAAACAGAGCATAAGTGAGGCCAGGGGAAATCCACCAATAAGTAATTGTGTGATTTATGGGGAAATTTAAAACTTAGGCAAGCCAAAGTTCTCCCACTAAGTCCAAACTGTCTCTATTTTTGCAGCTATTTTTGAAACATTTCCCACCTAATTGTCTGCTCCCAAACATCTCCAGCAGTATTTAAGCCTTCCCTCAGCCACTCCAGGGCTGCAGGGTAGATGCAAGCTTCTGTACTTACATTCCCCTGAGGAATTTTCCTTCATGCTTCAGCCTTAGCAGGCGAATTCTCAGCACAGCACACACTTGCTGCCTCCAGAGCATCATCCCACTCATGGCCAGGATCCCTTGCTTGGAGAAGCCTGGCGGGTTCTGGTCCCTCTCCTCGAGGTCTCCATCTCCTGCATGTTCACCAAGAGAAATGCCATTACCCACAAAGAGCCTTCAAAGGACACCTTTTAACCCCAAACAATCATCAAGAATCTTCTGCTCTGAACAGAGGGATGCTTTGATTTTTTTTTTCCTTTTTTTTTTTTTTTTGAGAGAGAAAAGTATGAAGGGCAGAGAAAAGAGGCCATAATTCATCCACAATAGAATTTATATCAGTGAATTCAGACTGGCTGGTGTGACAACACATCCAAGATCTTCCCTGGCCTTGGGAAGTGCCTTCTGCAAACTTTATCCCTTCCCACCTCCTGGTCTGAGCTGTACAACCCTTCAAAGGTAAATCCCCTCCCAACACGAGCCTTAATTCTTTTGCTGGAAGCCAAGACAGAATCCTTTGGGCTTCCCCAAGATGATGTTCCTCACTGAAGGCAAGTGGGATACAACTGTCACTCTAGGTCTACCAACATTCACACTGAGCAGAAATTTATGAGATTTTCAAGTCAAACACGTGTTCAGATGGAACTTCAGGGGCAGCACGCTTGCAAAAGGGAGTCAATGCTTTACCTGCTGGATCAATGGCTTCCTCACCCTGCAGCTTCAGGAAAACATCTTCCAGGGTTGTCCTGGTCACCTCGTAGTTAACAACCCCTTGAAAGAGGCTGCTCTCGAGGTGGCTGAACAGATCTGCATGGGAGGAACAGCCAGACTCAGCCCAGGCACCACGGCTGGTGCTGAGCACAAGCTCAGCCAATTCACACTGGATGTTCCAGCATTCACGTCATTAATCCCCATCACCTAAAAGTCATCACAAATTTATTGTGTTCTTTAGAGGTAACTAGGGGAAAATTCAGTGGTTTTGGTTTTCATGGACCATCCTGAAAACAGAAGAGGGTCAGTGGAGTTTAGTTTGTAGATTAGTTGGTGGATTTTTTTTTTTTATCTTCATTATTAATATTAGCATGTGCAGTGAAGGCTTTCTGTAAAACTGATATTTATGCAGCTTCCTAATACCACACATTATAGACCAAGGAATGTAATTATTCCCTTCACAGTAACTTCAATTTCTGCTTTTCCCACCAGTGGGTTTCCCTTTAAAACCCTGGCACAGGGACAGGTTTCTTACCCGGGAAGCTGTCAGTGTTCTCCAGAGGCAGCCTAAAGCACAGCTCATTCCTCTTCTGTCCCTTGAGCACAGCATCAGGGATGTACTGTCTGACCACGGATGACACAAGCTCTGGGTCACAAAGGTCATTTATGTGCATCCTGTTAAAAATAACCCCATTGTTATAATGGTAAATAAGAAAAAAAAATGGGTGCATCATCTGGTCGGAGTACAGAGCCAGTGGTGACTCTTCCCTAGGGAAACTTCCAAAACTGGACAGAATTTCAGTGGGAATTTTTACAGCCATCTGCAGTGCCCCTGTTTTTTCCATGCATGCACAAAATGGTTGAGGTTAAGAATTACGATCCTGGACAATGCTGCTAAACCAAGAACTCAGGAATTGAACTCCTAAGAAAAACAACTCTGCATCAAAGCCCTTGTCACTCTGGCACCACGGATCACCTCACTCTGGGCCCCTTTCAGCTGCAAAGGAGGTTGCAAAGTCATTTTAGCTGCCTGCTCAGAGCTCTCAGGGTTGGGTTCCAAAGAAAGGCAGCTTGTTGTCCAAAGCAGGGAAATTTTGGCAGCCTTAAAGGTCTTCTGAAATGAATTGTCAGGATTTCAATTACTGTCTATATAAACTCTACAAAAACACAGATTCTGCAAGAAAATACTCATGAGAACGGGAAGCTTTTCACAAAAAGAACGATGACCAAAACTAAAGGTTTTACCTTAAGTGATAGCCAATTCCCCACTTTCTCTTCAAGTAGAGAGATGAGCCAACACTCTGTAATCTCCCAGAGGAGAGGAAAGCTTTCCGATCTAAGGAGGAGGGAATACAAAGGATTTAGGGGGATTTACAAGAGTGCAGCAGCCTGACCTCACTCTGCTCCTTCTGAACTCAGCAGACATTTTAATAATGAACTGAGAGGAGTAAAACCAGCCCAGTCCTGAAAGGTTTTTTTAATTATTATTTTTAAACATTTCTCCTCAACATCATGGTTAATTCTTTTAGTTCTGGTTCACTCTTTTAGTTCTGCATTCTTGTGGCCTTGTGGAGAATTTCCCACGCAGCGCAGGAATAATACGGGAATGGGAACAGTGGCAAGTGAAATCCAGGAAAATACACTGAATTTTACCGACAGAGAGACAAATCTAGATAATGTGGAAGTGCTTTATCCCGAAGAAGACTGCTTTATCCGGGAGAGGAGCATGAGCAAAGCCTTGGAGGGACACGTGAGCCCAGTTTTAGCCTTTGCCCAGCTCGGCTTGGGCGGTCGCTGTCAGACCAAACACACCCAGCAAGCACCAGCTGCACCATGGTGGGACCCACACGTGGGCTGTGCCCTGGAAACCCCTCGTTCACACCCCCCAGGGGGCCCGTGGGGGCTCACCAGCCTGAGCATCGGCCTCCTGCATGGACTGGGTGGTGAAGAGCGTCACGCGCCCGGCGCGGCGCTCCCGCAGCAGGCTCCAGATGTGGTGCCGGGAGCAGGGATCCAGCCCCGCCGTGGGCTCGTCCAGGAGCAACACCTGCAAAGGCCAACGAGGTCAGAGCCCCCCACGCCCCAGGCGTGTTCACGGGGCCCAGTTCCACGCTTGCATCACTTCGTTTCACGCTTTTTTGAGGATCTCACTCAGAGGAGAGAACGCATCCTCAAGGATCGCTCATTTTTATTGCTCTCCCTCCTGTTGCAGTATTATCGCCCATCTAATTAAAAATATGGCTCTGATTGAACCAGATTCCCCAGTCCTTCCAATAAGTGAATTAGCAGCCTGGAATGGCAGGGGAAAAATCACAACAGTCTCTGTGCCAAGCCAAAGTGCAAAGCTATGTCCCAAAACGATACATGCTGTGTGTGCAAAAACACCACGGGTCCCTACCTGGGGATTCCCTAAAATTGCAATTCCAAGAGACAATTTTCGTTTTTGTCCCCCACTCAGGGCATCAGCACAAACATTCTGAACGTTGGTGAGGTCCATCATGACGAGAACTTTCTGCACCTTGGGAGCACACAAAGACAAGAGTCACATTTCCAAAGCACTGGGCACGTTTGAATTCCTAAACATCTGCAAACATTACAGCTTCAAGATTTTAAACTTACCTGCTCTTAATGGCTTTGTTTGGGAATAAATAAGACGAACATGAGTTTTAACTGATGGCATGAGGATAAGAAAGAATTGGAAAACCACTTTGCCACTAAATTAGGTTTGTTCTCATTCCCACAGAACAAGATGCAGGTGATCATCTTTTATAAATAAAGCACAAAGAGCCCAAGATGCCATAAAAGAGAAGTCAGTGGTTGAGAAGCACATACTAACCTCTTCATCTACTTCCTTCCACTGAATGCCCTTGATGTGAGCAAAAATTCTCAGGTTTTCCTTCACCGTTAAGGCTTCAAAATGCAAATTAATCTGGGGGCAAATCCCAATCCTTTCCTGCATTCCTTCCATATTCCAGATTTCAGAAGCATTGCAGTTGTAGATCATTGCAGAACCTGCACAGGGGGATGAATGAAACATTTGACATTAATTCCAGCACCATGGATGTTCCTCAACTGTTGAATTAAAAATTCAAAAAACAAAAAAGCCAAATAACTGGATAGCTCAAAGATTTAATATTTTTAAAAATATTCCAGAGCACCGAAACCCTCCCCTCCCTTAAAAATAAAAAAAACCTTATTTCCTATAGGTGTGCAGCTCATGGAAAGCACCAGGTCATCCAGATGGGCAAATGACCATGGTGCACTCATGTTGTTGTAGGACACGAGAAAAGGATGAGAGACTCCAAATATTTCAGAGGGCAAAGAGCATAGAAAAAACTGTATTGTCGAATTCTTACTGCTTTTATAAGGTGTTCTGATACAGATTTAACATGGTTGGTGAATGGGAACAACACCTCTCTAATCCCATTGGTTAAACCAGAGAAGCAGCTCAAATGTTTTGAGAACTAGAAAAGCAAAACTCCACCTGGAGAAAGATTGTTTTGAGAAAGGAGAGTTGTTTGCCAAGATTGTTTTGAGAAGAAGCTTTTCTGATAATTTTTTCCTTGGTAGAAAGTTAGGAGCTGCTAACAGGCTAAAATCTCTCAGACCCAGAAACATCAGGCCCACACACACATGAAGGATCCATTATCCCAGGAGCTCCTGCTGAAGAAGAAATCTGCACTGACAACAACCCAGCATGAATGACTGAGGGAAAACTTGGAGGTTTTTTGCATATTTCCCCCTTACACTTAAAAAAACCAACAGCTCCTGCTCTTCAGCTTCCAGGCCCATCATCTTACCTGCTGAAGGCTTGGAAAACCCACTGAGCACATTTAACAGAGCAGTTTTCCCAGATCCACTGTGACCCAGCAGCGCAGTGATCTGGCCTTCATAGATATTTAGGGACAAACCTGGAATAAAAATAGCACAACAGTAGGATGGAAGTGTGTGAGAAGTGGACTTGGACCTGTAGCTGTTGCCACAGGTGACAGAAGTGACATTTCTTTAGAAGCTGAGAGGCAAATCCAGATCCAAAAGCACAGCTTGGTTCTTCAGGAGTCAGGCCTAAGCTTAGGAAGGAACCATGTCTTGATTGAAATGAGGGAATAAATGTATTATCTTCAATATTTAAAGGATTTTGACTCTAGTTTTCTACAAGGTTCAGAACATTTTCTTTTAGTGCAGCTCAAGAAGAGTCCTCAGGAAGACAAGAGCCCAGAGCTTTTCCAACATGTGAGATTTCAAGACTTATTTCAAAGCAGCCAGGCTTTGCTACCTTATTTTCTTTTTTCAAAAATACTTTGTCTTTCTGTGGGTTGTTCAAGTGGTGTTTGTTTGGTCTTTTCCACTCAATATAGACCTTTGAGGCCATACTCATTTTTGGACTATTTTTGTATTTTTCATTTTTGATATTTTCACTTGGAGTTCTTGTTAAACAAAGGCATTTAACAAATACCCCATGACTTGCCTATGACTGTGTCAAATATTTGCATTGGCAAGTGCTTGGAGAACACAGCTCGGGCAGGGACAGCAGATTTGGCCATAAAATCGCAAGTTTGCCCAAAATAGTTCACATTTTGAACAGGAGGTTTGAGAGGGGATTTCTAGAGTGGTTCATCACTGCAAAAACACAGCTTTTAAGGAGACTTCTGCTGTTGCAAAAAATAATAACCAGTGATTTTCCTGGAGGGAACAGGGAGATAACGGCCTGCTAGAAATTTACCAGTAATTTACCCCAGCAAAAATAACCATTGCACAATATAATTTAACAGGCCCAGAGGCAGAATTCAGTACAGCCAGTACGTTTCAAAATACTTTGGGTTCTTATCTATTGAAAAAAGAATAAAAGAATTACAAAGCCTCTCCTTACCCTTTAAAGCTTCGGTGCTCTTGTTCTTCTTCTTGTATATTTTTTTAATATTGATTAGTCTAAAGAAAAGTAAGCAAGCCATTACTTATTGAATCACATTTTGGGGCTGTTTCCTCGGCCTCAAATGAAGCTTTGAAAACTTTTGGGGGAATATTTCCCAGCCTCCTCCTCAAACTGGTCCTGCAGCAGGAATCACTTGACATAATTCACTTCTGGTCCCTTCAAAGCAGGATTAGGTCCTGTACTTTTCCAAAAGCTGTTTAAAAGGTTCCAAAGATAAACTCAAGGAACATTTAGTGAGTGAGGGAGGAGGCTCTGGGGAACAACATGTGGATATTTAATTGGGAGGGATGAGCTAGCAGTTATTTTGGCAGATTTCTGTTTGCTTTCTGGTAACAACCAGCGGGCAGCACCAGCCCACCCAACCCTGCAAGGATTTTCTGCAGCACACTCTGTGCTTGAGGATGATGGGGAAGGGGAACAGGGAAGTGCAGGCCAGGGAGTTGGAGGATGCCCCACATCCAATAAATGTTCAAATCCAGCTCTGGAGCGGGATGAAACACTGAACAACCCCCGCCTTTCACATGTTTGCATTAACCTTATCCATAATGCCAGCTGCCAGCCTCACACTCCCCAGTGCAGCGTGGCTGTGCCTTCTAGAGCCAAACAATCCATGCAGAGCTGTATTTTCCATGCCAGAAGGAGTTCCTTACCTGATGGCTTCCTTGCCATCGAAGCCCGGCGGCATGGGCTCGGTGTCGCAGCCGAGAACGGGGTCGTGGCTGCTGCCAGCTCTCAGCCCCACGTACCCACTGCTGCCCCTGAGCCAGTACGAGGGCCTCAGGAAGAAGGCAGGAGGATGTGGGACCCCGTACTTGCCTGAATCAGAGGCAGAGAAGGTGAAATATCAACCCCAAAACCTCCATCTGTCAACTCCGATAAACGCCCAGCCCAGCCACCGCTCGCCCGGCAGCTGCAGAACGTGGACTTCCAGCAGAGTGGAAGAATTGATAAACTCTGCAATTTAAATTGTCCAGTTCTGTACATGCAGGTGGGGAATAATCACAGCCAAGATCCCATTTGCAACCTCTTTGGTTCTAAAAAATCCAAATCAAGTCCTACAACACCCTTCTAACCCCAGTGGTCAGGGGTGTCGAGCAGGATCTCAGTGCCTCACTGCAGGGTTTGCAGAGCAGTTTTCTCTCCTCCCACCAACCCTTTGGAAACTTTCTCCCTACAAAGCAGGGAATTATAGAAGAAAAAGCAGTGAAGTTTGCATTTTTGCCCTCACATTTTCACTCACCAGGCAAAACCTTATCAAAGTAGACGGCCAGCAGGAAATACAAGACACTGTCAAAGCTCAGGATGAGGTACAGGTTATGAAAAGGGAAAACCTCTGGGGCAAATGCTGGTCCGTATTTTTCTAGTTTTATCATCTAGGGAAAAAAGAAAAAAAAAGCACAATTCAGATGCAACATTTCCTTCAGGCAGAAAAACTTCGTGCGAGCTACTGCTTTGTCATCACAGCCATTTTCCCTAAAAAAAACCATTCACTCGTGACCACGACACTATCTAAGGAGCCAAAGGATTTATTCTGACCACAAGCACCAGAAGTGCCTCAGTAAGCTGAATTTCAAACCATGCAGAAGTTACAGAGAGATGCACGTGCTGTTTGCAAAGGCAGCACTTCCAGCCCTCACAGTTCCTGCAGCCCCTGGTACCCACCAGCCACATCCCACTGCTCATTTTAGAGAGATTTAAATTTGTTGCAGTAAAATTAGTGGTGCAGTTGAGTGTCCAAGCATCTTTGCCACGATTTAGCACAGATTTTTTTGGAGCCAAGTTTTCTTTTTAAAAGCAGAGTGGGGTGACTGGGTCGTTCTGGTGATGCAAATTGTGGATTTTGCTGTTCTCTGGCAGAATTTTGGGGGCTGAGTTTTGTGACCCACTGGTTTTATTATGGACATACCTTTGCAAGGCCAGCTGTGAAGGCAAAAGGACTGAAGAGGTTCAAAGTCCACTCCAAAGCCCGTGGCAGTTTTTCAAACAACGTCAAAAAGCCCAGCACCCCAAAGAGGACGTGAAGGAGAAATCCCACAAAACTGGAAATATTTGGCTGCTTTAGCAACGAGCTGAGCAGGAAAGTGAAGTGAATCTGCAGCAGAGGAAACCAGTAGTTAGCAGGATGCATTTCTGCTGCAATTAAAAATAAAAAACCAACATCAAAATAGGAGCAAAATTAGAGACCCAGCTGGGTTTCAGTTGTTCCCTCCAGATGCACAAGGCTTTGTTTAGCAGACAGCTCTGAGATTTAGGCCAGGTTTGTGGAGACAGACAAATCACTCCCAGCCTCATTTTAGCACCTCTCTTTACTCTGATTTCAAGTCAGAATCTCCCAAAATGTAACAGGAGTGGTCTAAAAGCTTACAAATTATAACAATAAACCACAGCAGAGTACTTTTGTTGCTTTCTCATATAATACCAGCCCTTAAAAACCCTGCAGTCTTTCAGATATTCTAATTTAGAAACAGAAAAAAAAAAGAAAAAAAAAAAGAAAAAAAAAAAAGAAAAAAAAAGAAGGTGCATCACATAAGAACACAAAAGCAGACTTACAGATGCCATGCCATAAAAGAAATTAAAAAAATACACTTCCAAAAAGCTGTTGTGATTAGAAGCTGCCATCAGGGTGAACCAGGTCAGCAGGCTGGCTGTGATGGAGATGAACACGGTGTACAGCAAACTCCAGGACAACCTGCAGAGGAAGGCACAGCTATTTCTGTCCCTGAGCATGACAACACCTGCCAAAGCTAAAACACAAAGGCATCATTTACATAGCCAACACAAGGCACAGTGGTTTAAATTCAACTATTTTCTATTTCCATCCATTTACAGTTTCCAGACCGGACAGGAGCAAATCTCAGAGAGTCACAGGAAGGGTCAGGTAGGCAGGGACACAGAGGGTCAATGTCTCTGCTCAAAAAGGGTCACCCCAGAGCACAGGGCACAGAAATGTGTCCAGATGGGTCTGGAGTATCTCCAGTGAGGGAAACTCCACACCCTCCCTGGGCAGCCTGTTCAGTGCTTGGTTACTGCTCAGGAAAAAAGTTCTTCCACAAATTCAGATCTCTTGCATGTGCCCAGATCTCTGCAGATGCAATGATGGCAGCAAAGGGACAGGGAGGATCTGCAGCCAGGACCTGTTATCCGTGTGCTTTTCCTGATGATGTGAAACAGTCATGCCCAGAGGGATTGGGAAGCCTGTTTGGACAGACCCCGTGACCTCTTCTTCAGCATTTAGGGGTTTCTCCAGGATTTGTTGTTTCTTGGCTTTTTCTGTGTGTTCCACCCATTTTCTGGAGGCAAACAACCCCTCCCCACCCAGACCTCTGCTGCACACACCCCTGCTCCGCCAGGAGGGCTCCTCCTCTTTTTTGGAGGGGAGAAGAGCAACAAAACAACTACAAAAAAACCTGCCTCAGAGCAACAGGCTTGGAAACAGAGGTGCCCCAGCAAAGAGACCCCCAGAATGGTTTAGGCACCTCCAAGATCCCCTAATTCCCCTCCTGCCACGGGCAGGGCCACCTCCCACCAGACCAGGCTCCTCCACACACTTGATAAAACAATCCCTGTAACTGCACATTAATTTCTGGACTTACCAGAAGGAAATATCTTGCAGACCCATTGCTCTCATCAATATTTTCAGCTTCTTCTTCTCCTTGAGAACTTTCACGGATAAAAAGTGCATGTAGGGGCAATAGCTCAATATGGCACAGATAATGAACCAAAAGTAATCCAGTTTAAACACAGGTTTCATCAGGGTTTTCAGGTGAACTCCAGAAACTGACTGCATTTCCCTCCACACAGAGTGGTTGGTTTTCATCTAAAGGAAAGAAATCAGTCATTCATTTCATTTTTGCAATGAAATAGCCAACAGCAGAACAAGCAGGTGGTTACAAGCACTGGAATTATCAGTTTGTCAATAAGAAGGTTATGTTTATAAGCAAATAACCAGTGTTTAGTATCTTTTTGTGTTGACTTCCAATAAACACTATTCAATCCTTGTTCCATTCACTGCCTTGAGCCATGAGAATGATCTTTTAAAATTCGAATTACACTATTTAAGAAGTTGATGACCACAGAAAATCAGAGCATCACAGAATCCCAGAATGGTTTGGGTTGGAAAGAACCTTAAAGATCCCCTTGTTCCACCCCCTACCATGGGCAGAGACCCCTCCCACTAACCCAGGTTGCTCCAAGTCCTGTTCAACTTGGCCTTGGACACTTTTAGGGATGGAAAAATGGACTGGCTTGGTGATTTTCTTGGTGTTTGGGTCGGGTTTTTTTTCCCCTCTATTTTTGGTTTAATCAGTTTGGGTTTTAAGTTTACACAGAACTCTGGGAAGAAGAGCAAATTCCATCGTGGCCACACTTACTTCTATGACTGCTGCATCAATGCTGGACTGCACGGAGAGGAAGCCCCCGTACCAGTACCGAGGAACTTTGCAGTACTTTGCTGAAAAATCCCAGCAGCTTTCTGTTGAGGAAACAAATTTTTAAAAAAGAATTAATCAACATTGATTAATACATTTCTATACACAGGTGCATATAAATACTTGTGCGTGACGTGTGGGGCTGAAAAGGAGTTTTACTTAAGTGTAAGGAAATCAAGATTGGGGTTTACTCAGCTTTTTATCTTTTAATGTGTTAAATCTCTGGCCAGGGACATCAATGCACACGAAATTCTCATTTTCCAGGCATGTCTTGATGTATTAAGGTACAAAAGGGAGAGGGGCAAAAAAGCACTGGATGATCTCTGAGCTCCCTTCCACCCCAAACCATTCTGGGATTCTCTCATTCTCTGGCTGTGGATGACATTTACGTTTTTACAATTTTTTCCTCTGGTATTTTTTTCCTTTTACAGACACAAACCCTCCAATTTCAACTCATGTCTTTCTTGAGCCATTTGGCACATGCAGCCTCCATCCCTTTGGGGTGGCACAGCAGCACAGAAATCCAGCTAAGTAGTTTTTAATGCAAAAATCAAAGCCTGGGGTTTCATTGATTTTGTTACCGATGTGCTCAAAGCCTTCATCTGGAAGCACTGCTCTGCTCATTGGAAATCTGAGAGTGTAGGAGAAGTCATCCTTAAAAACAACACCAATCGTTTCCTCCTCCAAAATTCCTTTTTCTTCCATTTTTGCCTCATTTTCCATCTCTTCTATTATTACACCTGCCGTAAGAATACATAAATAATATTAATTAAAAAAAAATAACGAAACCAGCACAGCTGAAGCTCTACTTATTCAGGCAACAATGAAAATGGGCATCACCACAACTTTTTCCCCTCAAAAATCACGTGTGACAAATGCTCTTGTCCCTCCCTGCTGCCCTGATATTTTAGCCTTCTAATGTTTTAGTCTGTGAAATTCTTTTCCCACGGATTTTGCTGTAAATAAGGGAATTGTTTGTGTTAGTTTTATCTATAGTCGCATTCCTTCTTAGAGGAGGGAATCTTTTGATGGACATCCGTTTTGACCAATGGGATTGAAGAGGTGTGAACTTTGCCTACCAATCACTGGGCTTGTTAGAATTACTATCAAAGGGGTCAGATTTGAAATCAAGTAGATTATTAGCCTTCAGAAATGTGTCAGAGTCCGGCTCTTCATTTCGTGTCCTATTGCGACACCTCCCCTACCACGAGGGTGGCTCGGGTGCACTTCAGACACTGCAGGGACGTGGATTTAAGAGCTTTTACCCCTCAGCAGCGGGCTGGAAGCCACTTTTGCCATGATTGTCCTGGTGGTGTTGGTGGCAGGGGTGTACATGAGCGTCACCCCCGAGGCGTTGAAGGCTGGCTCGTCCAGGCGCCCCAGCAGCCTGTAGGGGAACTCCTGGGTGGGGCGGAACGCCACCAGAACCGCTGACTCGTGCAGGAGGTAGAGGAACAGCACCAAAGCCACACATTCCTGGGAGAAAGGAAGGAAGGAAGGAGATGCAGAGGTGAGGGGCAGCCCAGGGGTTTGCTGGTGATAGCTTAGGATTCAGTTTTTGTGTTTTTTGGATCAGTACTTTTAGTGTACAGCTCTCAAACTCCTGTCAGCTGCTGCTCTCCCCTTTTATTGAGACACAGCAATTCCTCCCCAGGCCTGGCAATCAAGGACCCCTCACTGCCTCAGCCCTGAGAGATGGAAACAAAAGTGAGTTGGGGGGCGAAACTTGGGGTGAATGACTTCATTACCTGAAGCTGTAATTGGAGGATTAACCCCTGACATGTAAATGGACCAGACTTATAATTGTGTGAAAAACTGGTGACCATCATCCAGCTTGTGTGTAGCCCCTGGGAGGCTTCTGACCGCCCAAGGTGGACCTGTTGAAGGCCTTTAATAAATACCTGCTTTTATTCTCTAATCTTGTCTAGCCTGTCTTTTAGGCAGCCACTCCAAGACATCAGGGAGGCTCCCCCAGGACGCTCCTAACCCAGCTCCGACCCCACTGCCCAGTGCAGCTCCTCTGGCCTTTCCCCTGTGCACCAGGGAGAGCTGTTCCACAGGTGTGATGCTTTTCGAATCCAAGCAAGGTTTCAGATGGAAAACATGTTTTCTTAGTGCCGGAGCCAGCGAGGTCTGGGGATGATTTGACTCTGCAACCATGAATTGGACATTGTGTTCCTCTGGACAGGGCAGGAGCAACAAGCAAAAGCGAGCAGCCAGCTTTGTCACGAGGCAGATTTGTAGTGTCACAGGAAGAAGGAACTGCTGACATTTCCCAGGGCACCACAGCTGAGCCTCCTCACATCCCCTCACACAAAAACAACGCAATGTGAAAATACTTTGTAGTAGAAATCCTGATCTCCCTTTGGAAGAAGTGACACTTGCCTGAAAACTTTTGGACTTCATCCTCCACACCAGAAGAATATTTTTCCACAAGAGAGCACAGGTTTGCTGAAATATTTGTGAGGCTTTCTTGGATACCCCCCGCATTTTTCCAGCTAAGATGAGAAAGAAAATTATATGATTTAGAATAAAACACAAAGTCACTGGGGGTTAAATACCACTTCAGAGGAAGCCAACAACATGCCAAAGGCGGAGAACTTGTCTCCTTAACTTTGGACAAGTAAGATGCAAAGGAAATAAACCAAGATCATGCAATGGAACAGAGAGCTGGGCTGGACTCTGAGCTGCCTCTTCCATGTGCACGGACTGATCCTTCCTCACCCAGACTCATCCTTCCTCACCCGGGTTCTTCCTTCCTCACCCAGATTCATCTTTCCTCATCCAGACTCATCCTTCCTCACCAAGATTCATATTTCCTCATCCAGACTCACCCTTCCTCATCCAGACTCATTCTTCCTCTCCCAGGTTCATCTTTCCTCATCCAGACTCATCCTTCCTCACCCAGACTCATCCTCCCTCATCCAGGTTCATCCTTCCTCTCCCAGACTCATCCTCCCTCATCCAGGTTCATCCTTCCTCTCCCAGACTCTTCCTTCCTCTCCCAGACTCATCCTTCCTCATCCAGACTCATTCTTCCTCTCCCAGGTTCATCCTTCCTCACCCAGACTCTTCCTTCCTCACCCAGGTTCATCCTTCCTCACCCAGACTCATCCTTCCTCTCCCAGACTCTTCCTTCCTCATCCAGACTCATCCTCCCTCATCCGGGTTCATCCTCCCTCATCCGGGTTCATCCTTCCTCACCCAGACTCATCCTTCCTCATCCTTCCTCACCCAGACTAATTCTTCCTCACCCAGGTTCATCCTTCCTCATCCAGACTCATCCTTCCTCCCCCAGGTTCATCCTTCCTCACCCAGGTTCATCCTTCCTCATCCAGACTCATCCTTCCTCACCCAGACTCATCCTTCCTCACCCAGGTTCGTCCTTCCTCATCCCAAAGAGGCTTTGTGGAACGATCCAACCGCTCACTTTCCACGTTTCACTGCAGAGCAAAAGTGAGTTCGTGGCTGGCCTCAGACACGGAGTTTGTTGGCAAACCACTGCTCACGTGCTCTGAACCAGACCCTGAATCACGTTACAAACACTGGGGAGCTGCTAAGAATAACCTAAAATAGAGGCTGCCACTGCCTGCCTTCACCAGGCTGCTAAGAGACCAGTTTGTTCTGTTTTCACCCAAATATTAAGGAACTTTAATGCAGTTAGAGCAGGGCAGGATTAGAACGCACATGTGCTCCTTAATATCCTCCTAAATACCGAGCAGGGAGTATTTCTTTGGGATATTTATTTCAGCTCCAGATTTAATCCCGTGGCCGAGCAGCAAGAACAGCAGCAAGTTCAGAGGGATGGGTTTCACCCCCTTCCCAGGGGAGCAGGGCAGGGAACCTCCCAACATGTTTTTGTGGTTTAATCCTTTCAGATGGCTGAAACCCAAAATCAAAGCAACCTCAAAGGCAGAGTGCTCCATTCCCTGTGGACAGCTCTTCCTGATTTCACGGATCGGGCAGCTGGAGTTAATAAAGGGTTCCACTGCTCTGTTCCCTTCACTGCTTGTTTTTTGGAAGGATTAAATATTTGTGTACTGCAGGGGCAAGGCATCCAGAATCCCAGTTCACCTTCTGTGTTATCACAGGGCTTATCTTACCCTGTCTTATCTGCTGGTGCTCTGATTTCCCTGCCCAAGCTTCCTCCCTGCTGCCTGCACTGAAGCTTAAAGGTAAATAGGAAGGGATTTCTAGGAAGTGTCACTTTTTTGTTGTTCTTTTTTTTTTGCCCAGGTCTGGATTTCAGTCATGAACTGAAAGCAGCAGCTCAGCCCAGGATGTTTGGGCAGTAAACAAAACGTGGTGGTATTTGGATAACAAGGAAAACATGACGGTCTTTAAAAGATGCACGGAATCTCTACAGTCACAACAAACAATTTTAAAATGATGGAGTAAATCTAAAACTTTTTAGAAATTTTTTAACAAAGTTTCTGCCAGTTTTAATTTACTTTTTGCCTGTGGAGCAAGGAGCAAATACCACTGGGAGCCAAAAATGAAGCCAGGAATTCAAACAAGTGATGCTGCCTACAAAGGCTGCGGAATTTAACTTTCAATCAGATACCTAATAAATATTAGCTATTATTAACTTTAAATTAGGTATCTAATTAATCTATTAGAGAATGATCGAAAAGATAAAAAATACAGCCAAGAGAGAATCCTCTGCGAGGCCTGAGGCTCAAAACTTCAGATGCAGAAGGCAAAATAAACACATCAGAAAATGGAGGCAATGATGTCTGGGAAACTTTAATCCAGTTAAGAGCATCACTTGTAAAACTGGAAGTCTCCTGGGGCTCATTAAATGCATCCAAACTTCCAGCTCCCCAGGAACTCACTGCCAAGGTGTTGCAATAACTTTTCCTGGATCCTGCATGCAGCTCTGCTCTACCAAAAATCATCCCAGGAAGGCACATCCCATACAATCCCTTTATTTACTATCTCGGGGAATTCCTCTTTGGCACTTCCTCAGACTAGTTTCCTCTACAAATTTAACTTGTTGAGGTCTGCTTCAAGATGTCCTGCTCGTTGTAGGGGAGTTGGACTGGGAGACTTTTAAAGGTCCCTTCCAACCCGAAGTATTCCTGGAGTTTATGATTTTAATTCCTAAAATCAAGCTGCTCTTCAGGAGCTTTGGCAGGAGCCTCTCAATGCCGGGTTCAAAGGGAGAAGTCCATGCTGCATCTCACACTTCCCAGAGGATCCACTGGCTTTCCCAGAGCCAAGGATTAATCCCTGCACGTGGGGAGTGCAGAGGAGCTCTTTCCATCCCCTCCTGTTTGCCAGTTCTTGCAGCGTTTTGTGTTCACATCTGATGGATCCGAGACAGATTTGCATGGACTCCACTCCGACACACAAACTGGGACAGGTTGTTTTTTCCCTACTTGAAAATGACAACTCTGAGCCTGCCCTTAATCAAAGCTCAACACTTCAGCTCACACCGAGAAGTGGAATTTGGGGGTTTTGCATTTTTAGATGACTTTAGTGACAGCAAGGCAGGGGGAGGAGAGCAAAGGGAGGGATCATCACCCAGTGCTCAACCTTCAGCTCTTCACCTGCAGCCGTGGGGAGAACCCAAATCCACACACACCCAGAAAAGCTGAATATTTTTGCTCCTTTTCCTCTAAAATATTTCGTTGTGACCTTATAGTCCACCAGAAAACAGAGCTGGGAGGTGCAACTCCTATGCATTCAGCATCATAAAGCACTAATCAGGAAAAACTGATTATCCTCTCATGAAAACTCAACCCCTGCATGAAGCTGCCCCACGGAGGATTTTTCCACCTCTACCTCTAGATTAATTTTCCCTTGAAAAAAGGAGAGCTGTGTGACTCCTTACCTGATGGTGTGTTTTCCATCGGGACCAGGTCTCCTGCAGCTCTGAGGTGTCCGGGCTCCTGGTCCCTTTTCAGCCCCAGGGAGGCTCAGCTCGGTGGCCCAGCCCGGTGGCCATGCCCCTCTCCGTCCTGACGTCACCCGGGCAAACCCTCCCAAAACTTGTGGAGCGATGACCCAACACCTCCAACCAGCTGGCCCCGGGCCTGGGGGTGTTTACACCACGGTTTGGAGGACTGGACTCAACTCTGGCAGATGTTCCCAGCAGGCAGCAGAGTTGGGGTGGCCTGGGATGGGGAGAACCTTCATTCCCGAGAGGTGGCAAAGCCACTTTGTCCCTGTCCCAGCTTCTCCAGAGGGAAAACTCTGCTGCCTTGTCCCCATCGTGCCCAGAGCCTGACTCAGTAAATGCTCCTTCCTCTGCTGAGACAAATGCTTTATCCCAGCACCAACGGGGTTTTAGCTCTTCTTTCTCCTTTCCCCGTTGTTTAGAGCGGCTTTTTTCCCAATTTCCACTCCTTTTAATTGCTTTTCCAGCAGCTGCCGCACAGCTGGAAGCAGGATGGGGCGCGTTGGGCGTTCCAAAACAAAACATCTTTCCAGTGCATCTGCATTCAGAGCAGGGAGGTGAGGAAATCAGACAAGGCAGGGAATCCGAGCGAGCGGGAAGGGTGCGCGGCCACGGGATCATTGAACGAGTTAAATGGATTGGACGGTCCCGGAACTCGCACAGCTTGAGGATTGTGCTTCTGATTTGCAGAGCTGCCTCAAACCACAAGGGCTGGCTGGTTGTTGCTCAACAAAAGGCATGGGCTCTGCTGCAGCTGCTGATTTACTCATTTTCGAGGCATGAGTTCATTTAGGAGAGGAGCAGAAGCGTTTTCTGGCGTCCCTTCGCGCTGGGCGACGGGAGCAACGGGCAAGGCTCCTCCCGACTGCAAAAAGCCCATCTGAGGTGCACTTCACCAAAAACCAGAACTTTTCTGACCAAAACCTGTGCCTCAGTATGGGTCCCAGCCCTGCCCTGACTGCACAGTATCTGCAGAAAAGGCTTTTTCACAGAAAAATGACACCTGCTCCAAGCACTCCTCGGGGTTTGCCATCCTGCTGCTGGCCCTGCTGCTGAAGTGGGACCCCAACCCCTCAGGGCTTCGCTGAGCAGCAGCAGGAGAGCACAGAACATCTCAAAATACCATTAATTAAATCCCCCAAGCAGATGCTCCACGGGATTTCTGAGAAGGGGACTCAGAAGCAGACTTTGTATCTGCCAGGAGGAAGAGAGGGGCTGGGAAGGGAGCCAGACCCTTCCAAGGGGACATGCCAAGCAAAGGAAAAAAGAACAGCGAGAGCTCCAGGAAACCCTTATCAAAGAGAAATTCAGCGTGTTAAATCAGGGACTTTCTGGACATCTCTTAAAAGAAGCATTATAAGGGGATGAATTAATTTTACAGCTTAAAAAAAAAAAAATGCATGGCACACTGCCCTTCCACGCCATCAGAAATAAACGAGTATGAACTGCTGGGAACTGTCCCCACGCTCAGATTAAACTTCTGTGGGGTTGTTTTCCTCTCCACTGAGGGGCTCAGGGAGCACAAACCCCTTTTATTTTGCGGGACCCTTCACTGACCCATGAGGCTGGAGATGACCACCTCCTCCTCTTCCTCAGCAGGGTCTGTCCAGGGACCTGGCAGTCCCCCAGGACATGCCAGGAGCAGCCAGTGCCCTCCCTCCCTCCCTGCAGAGCACATTTCATGTCCCACCTCCAGCCAAACCTCCCCCATTTCACTGCCCCTCACCCCAGAGGCAGCACCCACCCAGCCAGTTCACCTTGGGCACAGCTCCAAGCACAAAAATGGTTTGTGTTTTTTTTTACTGGGGTTGGTTTTCCAGTGGCTGGAGGTGATGGAGCCCTGCAGATGGGCCGTGTGCCATGCCAGGAGCACACAGCTGCCCCGGGGCCACTGCTAGCCCAAAGCTGGGCTGAACAAATCCGGCTACAAAATGGGATGGGACCACGGGCTGTGGGATCCCCAGTGTTGCAACGCTGCAAAATTCCCCCAAATTCAGTTTAAAATATGTAAATACTGCAGGCTGAGAGCCTTGGCCATGCCAAGAGCCAGAGCCCCCCACGCTCTGCCTGAGCCCAACCACCTGGAACTCTGCTGCACCCCAAAATCAGCCCAGGCTTTGAAAACCACCCCCATTCCAGCACAGCAAAACAACCAGAGAGCCAAGAGTTTACCAACCCAAACCATCTTTATTTTGGAAGTACTTCCTGCTGGGAAAGGAAAATCCTCACCTTTACAAGTACAGCCAAGTGGTGAAAGAAAAGGCAAGTGTGTGAAACCGACTGCACGTGGTGCAGCAGCAGGAGGAGTGCCACAAAGGTGTCACCTCAGGCCTGACACCTCCTGCTTCTGCTGCCAGAGCTCTGGATGTTGCCTGTGCAAGAAATCTCACTTGCTAAACAGAGATACTCTTAAATGAGGACTTTTCTTGGGAACGTGAACAAAACCAGACACTTCCAACTCTCCATGGAAAAATACAACCTCATAACAACATCCCCAAGTGAAGGCCTTTCCCAGCCCTGGATCCCTCAGGCACTCACAACAACCCTGCCAGGCAGCTCCAACCACCTCACCTGGGAATGCTGACCCAAACTGGGTGGATTTACCCCAAATCCCCCCAAATCCAGGTTATCTCTGAGAGCACAGGCTGGGGGTGTGTTGGATGGATGGGATTTGGAATGTCACTGGTAACAGCTGAACAAAGGGACTTCAAATCCCAGGAAGAAAGCTCTGCTGTTCCCAGGGCATTCCCTGCTTTAATTTTGCCTGGGTTTTTCCCTGTTCTGGCAATTACAGACATCTTAGGACACTTTGAAACATTTCTGATATGAGGACAGTGATGTTTTGTGGTGCAATTTTACTCCACTTTAACACACGATGTCACCAGGCCAAGAAGATCCCACCCAAACAGGGAATTAATTTAACGAGGCAAATTCTTTGTCCTTTCTGTAGCTGCACAAAAACCAGTGCCACCATCCACTGGGCTCCTCTGAGATAAACAGCAGCATCAAACTGAGCTAATCCAGCTTTTAATCCAAAGTTTTCACATCCGAAATGTGAGGAAATACGGAAATATCTGAAACAGACAGCACAGAACTATTTTACAGACTACCAACCCCAAGTGAAAGAATAAATTCAAGGCAGACACCAAGGCTGCTCACAGGTCACACTAATTCCCTAAATCCACGTGACAAGAATGTGCTGGATTGATGGGCAGGTGACACTTGGCTGAAACAACACTGGCAAAAAAGAGACTGAAAAAACGTGGGATTTGGGAAAAATGCACTCGACTTGTGCACACCTGCATGGAAAAGTGCCAAGAGAATTCTGAGTCCCAAACTGCTCCAAATAAAGACAAAAGCTCAGAGGTCCCAGCCAGCAGCAGGGCTGGGGTTAAATAAATAAACCATCTGAGTTTGAGGGGTTTTTTCTTTTCTGACAGGGAAGTTCCACCCCTGTCAGGCAGTGCTGGAGCTGCAGTTTGCTTTAATCCTGTCCTTTTAATCCCTCATTTCCAGGGCTGTGCGTCCCTGGGGAAGCAAATGGGATGCCCAGGGCTTTCTGCAGGGCTTGGGCTCCAATTTTAACTACAAACCCAGAGCTGTGCATTTCTATGGGTCCAAGAGAGGAAGTGAAATTCTGCATAAGGAGTTCACGTCTCCCTGTACAAGAAACGAATGGGAACAGATTTTGGCTGAACACACTGATAAACCATTATCAGACACATCACACACATTATTGCCTGCTACTTACAAACAGCTGGGACACACAACTCCAACTTAACCCATTTTTTGAGTTTTCTCAAGAAAAACAAAGGTCTTTTCTAACTTGAAAGTGAAGATACATAAATGATATGACTTATGAAGCCAACAGAAACACATCTCTGTATCTGTTCACTGCAGAGCAAAATGAACTGGGAGCAATCTTTAACTTCCCCTTACAAAACTAAAAATGTGATGATAGCTTTGTGTAGAAAAAACCAAAAAAATAATGTATTTTCAACACATATTTGTCATATAACACACATATTCTACTCTTCTTAGTGTTTCTATGCAAACCAAAGGCACCTTTCTTATGGATGAGGCTGTGAATTGGGACCATTTTATTTGGGTGTTACACAGGGGGGTGACAAGTGGCCAGGCTGGGCCCTGTGTTACTGACTGCAACCACAACAACGAGGGACTGGCAAACACTGGAGCTCATGAATGCACTGGCAAGGAAAAGGCAAACATCTCCAAAGCACTGAGTGTGAGAGCAGCTGGAAGGACACACGTGGTCACAGCCAGGGGAGGAATCAGCCTGTTCTGAACGGAGACAGGGCAGAACCACACACACCTCTGCCAAGCCACAGCCGTGGCTCTGTCCTTCTAAGCCAGCAGGGGAAGGAGCACACCCACCCTGCCCACCCCCCGTGCCCCCCAGCATGCAGGACAAACCCCATGGCAGCACACAGCTGCCAGCCTGCAGGGGGGAGGACTGGCAGTGCCACCAAGTGCCACGTTTGATGTGCAGTGAACATTTCAGGGACGCCAAGCCGAGCTGGCGCCCAGGACCCTCCCTGCAGCAGCACAGAGACCCTGCAACGAGTTCCCCCTCTCCTCTAAGCAGGTGCATCTTCAAAGCAGAAGCAGGGATGGCTCAGCTGGTGCAGGAGCAGGGGTGGGTGTGCAGGACGGGCAGCAGTGCCCACCCAAGGGCACGGCCAGACCCTGCCAAGCAGCCCAGGGTGCTCCAGCAGCCACTGGCTCTGCTCTGACACGGGGTTTTCCCGAAGGACAGCCCAACCTCCGGCCCAGCAGAGCCAGGGGAAGGCAGGTGGGAGCTCCTGCACCAGGCAGCAGCACGGGGAGATGCCTGGCTGCCGTGGCAGTGCCCCCCTGCCCAACACAAAGCGGGAGCAGCGAGGGCAGGAGGGATTGGGGGTCAGCCAGAGGAGCAGCGGGATGCTCAGCGCTCCTGCGGCGTTATTCCCAAGGCCAGGGTGGTGGGACACGCTCAGGCCTTCCCAAGCCAGCTGTCCTTGCCCAGCCCAGCTGCAGGAGCAGAGAGAGGATGGGCGCTGGCACCGACAGGAGCACGGGGAGCTCAGAAAATGACCCGGTCCTCCTGCGTCCTCTCCCACCACAGGCTGCTGTTCAGGGTGCCAAAGCTGCTGTCCTCCTCCTCCTGCTCCTTAGCCAGCTCCACAAACACCTGCAAAACATGGAGAAGACCCCAGGCTCCTTGCAGGAACTTCCTTGGTCACAAACACAAGTCGTGCTAAAACCCTCATGAGTATTCAAGGGTTGCTTCATCTCTGAGTAAGACATTCGTGGTATTTTGAGGTTTTTCTCCTTACTCCTGCCCTCCCACCTCTTCTCCTCAAGAGTGCAATGAAAAGGAAGTTCAGCACTGAAGGACATCAATTGTCAGCAGTAATTAATCCACAATAAGCAATTACAAGTCTCAGCTTCACCCTCCTTCCAGCTACCAACAGCAAATGCCTGTTCTTGGAATGAATCAGAGCAGCTTTTCCACTAATACCACACATTTGCTTTCTTCCAGTCACTGCAGTTGGCCTCTTATTTTTAGAGGGAAAAACGGGAATGAAGAGGAGCTGGAGAGCTGGCAGATGTGATTCACTTTGCAAAAAGGGAATTTAGTTTCCCAAAAGTGCCCCAACAGGCACCAGCAAAGCAGCCCCAGCAGCCTGAGAGCAGAGCTTGGGGGATGAGCTTCTTGCACAAGGCTCATCATCATGGAATCATGGAATTCTCTGGGTTGGAAGGGAGCATAAATCCCATCCCATCCCATCCCTGCCATGGGCAGGGACACCTTCCACTGTTCCAGGCTGCTCCAAACCCCTTCCAACCTGGCCTTGGACACTTCCAGGGATGTGGCAGCCACAGCTTCTCTGGGAATTCCATCCCAGCCCCACCCCACCCTCACAGGGAGGAATTCCTTCCCAACATCCCATCCCTCCCTGCCCTCTGACACCTTCACCTCGCAGGGTTTGCACTCACACAACAGAATTCAACACACCTGTTCCAGTGTGGCTTGAGAAAAGCTGTAGTCCTCGATGTTGAAGGTGTGTTTTACTGGTGAAAGAATCAGTAAGAGCAGATTTAGGCACATTTTACTTAAGTGTTAATTTCACAAGAAACGGAGTCGGGGACAACATCAATCAAAGAAAATTAAATTAAATAAAATTGGAACAGAAATGGAGAAGTGACATCACATGGCAGAAGTTATGGGAGACAAGAGGATTTGTGTGTGTGATGTATGGGAGTGCTGCATTACCTTCCTCCAGCTTGGCAAAAGAATGTGAGAGCGACTGTACGTCTTCTTTAGGAATTTTATACGCCAAAATAGAGGCAAAACTGGAACAAAGAAGCAAAACAAATTTGGCTTCAAGCAAAACCAATCAAAGTAAAAGCATTAATACCCCATGGAACGGATTTCAACTCCTTTCCTGAAGGTTACTGCAGGCATTTTGACTGTCACCATCACACAGGAGAAGGGGAATGATGCAGCTCCAGGTGCATCAGCTGAGACCCCCCGAGACTGATGCAAGTTCATGCTCTTCCACTCAGATTCAATCACTTCTATTCTGCTTACTCATGGCAGATTTGCTTCCTGGAACTCCCAGAGTCCTGAGGTTTAGGATTTCAGCTGAGCTGGGAGGTCCCAGCACGTCCTGGAAGTTTGCATCACGCAGCCGTTCCCGCAGCCCCGACTGCAGCACGGGGGGCTGCTCTGCCCTGCACATCTGCTGCTGCACAGGGAGCTCCCCTCCCTCCCTGCCAGCTCCCACGACAGAGGAAGGATCACACTCCTGGTCCCCCAAGGATCACACTCCTCTGGATGCCTGCAGTGCCCTTGGTGGAGTCTCTCCAGCCACCGAGCCAAACCCCCGGGTCCCACGGCACCAACTCAGAGCTGCTGGTGAACAGCAGCCAGCCCACCCTGGAGCTGAGACCCCAGAGACCTCAGGCACTTCCAGGTAAGGGCAGTGAGTCAGACTTGGATTTCAGCCCTCTCTCGGGGGCCCTGACCCAGGAGGAAGCTGTCAGGCAACAGCTATGCAGAAATCCAGTTTTGCTTCCTCTGTGCCAAACATCTGCGTGGGCTCCCGGCCCCCGTCCTGGCAGCTCTGCTGCCTTCCAGATCCCTTCCTTTTTTTTCATTCTTCTTTTTTTTTAAGCTGTGTGTAAATATTTGCACTCCTCCCTCAGTGCCAAGGAGCTGCTGTGAAATCAGAGGGTTCTATTAACATCAGTATTTCCTGGGTATCTGTCCAACCTCACCTTTCCTGGCGGCTGGCGTTGGGGAAGATGTGCAAAATCTGGCTCTGCAGATACTCCACCTGCTGCACATCTGCTGCTTCCCTTAACTTCATCTCCAAGAAGTATCCCCTGCCAAACTTGCTCTTCAGGTGTTGGACAGTACCTATACACCTACAAATTACAGACAGAAAACACAAGTTGTACTCAAGGGCAGCCTAACCTCCAACAGATCCTTTTTGCTGGTAAGGATTCATTTCGCTCCAGATTTAGGGCACCAAAGTTCTCTGTATTTTCAGAGAAATGTATCCCAGGTGCCAGCTGCCTGTGCCCCCTCCCCAGGGGGGATCTGGGGGTACCTGAGCTGCCCTGACACCAGGATGGCCACACGGTCACAGACAGCATCTGCCTCCTCCATGTAGTGCGTGGTCAGGATTGCTGCTCTCTCCTTGTTTTTAAAGGCTGCTCGGATGGCCCGCCTGCAAAACACAACCCAAACCATCCCTGGACAAAAGCACTTGGCAGGGAACAGCAAATCCTGCCTTAGTAGGAAAGGAGGGCTGTGATGGGCCCTTATTTATGGATTAATGCTACTCCCACAGCAACAATTAACACCTAAAGGCAGCTTGGATCTCTCTTCCTTACGTTATTTTAAGGATTTCTTTCAACTTGCAAGCCTGTAATTCCCAGGTTGTTCAGGGAGAGGACACAGCTGCACTGCACCTGGCACGCAGGTTGGGCTGATCCTCCCCTTCTTGTGAGACCCCACCTGCAGTCCTGTGTCCAGCTCTGGGGCTCCCAACGCAGCAGGAGCTGCTGGAGCGAGTCCAGAGGAGGCCACAGAGGCTCCAAAGGGCTGGAGCACTTCTGCTGTGGATACAGGCTGAGTGTTAGGGGTGTTCAATCCAAAGAGAAGCTCTGGGGAGACCTCAGAGCCCTTTCCAGCGCCTAAGGGGGCTTCAGAAGAGCTGGAGAGAGACTTGGGACAAGGGATGGAGGGGCAGGACACAGGGAATGGCTTCCCCCTGCCAGAGGGCAGGGCTGGATGGGGTATTAAGCAGAAATTCATCTGCTTCAGTGGAAGATGCCCTGCCCACGGCAGGGGGGTGGAACTGGATGATCTCCATGGGCCCTTCCAGCCCAACCCACGGTTATTCCCTGTCTGTGGCTGTCCCTGGTGCCAGCAGGGGTGACCCAGCCCCCGGCAGGCTGTGGCCAGCACTCACCACATGTGCTGCTTGGCTTTGGGATCCATGCCGGTGGAGGGCTCGTCCAGCAGCGTCACCCGCGGGTTGCCCAGCATGCTGAGGGCAAAGCAGAGCTGGGGGGGAGGCAGAGGGGCAGGCTGAGGACAGGCAGGGGGCTGGAGAGCCCCAGAGTGACCCCAGAGCCCCCCATACCTTGCGTTTCAGCCCCATCCCCAACTTCTTGGTCGTCTTCTGCAGGTGGTCCTTCAAATCCAGCACGCTGGAGATGCTGGGGAGGGAGGGAGCAGGTGGGAAGGGCTGGGTGGGGATGCTTTGGCTTCCCCCTCCCCAGGGAATGCCAAACAGCTCCTTTTGAAGAGCTCAGTTACAAATATTTGTGTGTCAAGTATAAAGAAAGCAGAGCAAGAAGCAGAATTGGAGCTTCCATACAAAACCACCTGTCCTGGAGCAGCTTTGGTGACAACACAGGAAGAGCTCCAAGCCCAGGACTGCCCAACCTTGCAGATTCTACAAAGGTCACTGTTAGTACTTTATAACCTTAAAAAAATAACCTTAAGAAAACATATATCAAAATTAAAAATCCCAAGTGAATTTTGTGTGGATGAACCCTCATCTCCTCACCTACAAATTCACAATCACAGAATTTCAACTGAGCTTAAAGCCCATCTTAAACTCCAGCTGTCCTGGAGCAGCCTTGGTGATAACACAGAACCAGCTCCAAGCCCAGGACTCCCCATCCTTGCAGATTCTACAAAGGTCACTGTTAGTACTTCATAGCCTGAAAAAAATAACTTCACAAAACCATGTATCAAAATTAAAAATCCCAAGTGAATTTTGTCTGGATGAACCCTCATCTCCTCACCTACAAATTCACAACCAGGCAATTTCAACCGAGCTTGAACCCAAACTTAAATGGAAACAAAAACTGCACTAGGAAAGGTGAGAATGGGAAAAAGACCCACAAAAAAAGAAAAAAAAAAAGAAAAAAAAAGCTAAAACCCCTCCAGCAATAAGTGTGAAGATAAAAAAAGCACAAAACTTCAGTTAAACCACAACGATTTCTGTAAGGAACTCCTCACCGCTTGATGACTTCTTTAACATCAGCCTGGCTCATGCCTTTGATAGCACCATAAATCTCAAAGTGCTCCTGCAATGTGATATCTGGCCACAGGGGATTCGTTTGAGGGCAGTACCCCAGGAACTTCACCGAGCCATCCTCGCTGCTCAGCCCCAAGGAATCATCTCCCATCAGAACCTGCCAGGAAAATGCCCAGACCTCAGTGCAGAATGTTCCAAATTCCCCAACTCTTTCTGCATGCTTTGGGCAAAATGCCCTCAGGAATACAGCTTGCAGTAATAACAATAAAACTGAAATATGGGTTGATTTTTTGTGTAACTGCAGCATGGAACATACCTGCCCACTGGTTGGCTCAATCTCTCCAACAAGCATATTCATTAATGTGCTTTTCCCAGCTCCATTGGGTCCCAACAAACCCAGGATTTCTCCTAAAAAAGGACAACAAAAACATTGCCCACGAGATCAGACAAATGGTTCCAAGAGTTGTTTTTCTCAATAAAAGAGCTCAAGAGCAAGCAACTGAACTCCAACCTTTCTTCACGCAGAGGGAAACGTGTTTGGTTGCCACTTTCTTTATTTTTCTCCCCCGAAGGAATTCCTTCCTTTCATCAAACTCTTTGTGCAGGCTGCTGACCAGGATAGCTGGCATCTGGCAGGGAAGAGGGAAGTGGCTGCAGATCCCAGCAGCTCTGGGGAGCCTCCCAGTGCGGGGCTTTGGGGGGAGCAAGGCTTCACCTCCTCACTCCTGGGGCTGCTCAGGATCTCTTTGACTCGCAGCCTCTCCGCCCTCACATCCTCATCCTCCTGCTCCTCCTGGGGGACATCTGGGAACTTCCAGGCCTTGGCTTTGGTGCAACACTTTCTAAAAGGCAGGGAAACAGCACGAGGCCTCTGCTCAGCTCTCAGCTGGGGCTGGCTCAGGGCTTTGGTGCTCATAGCCATCTGCAGGTTCCTGCAGCTCATCCCAGAGCAGGACGAGCTCAGGGACTGCCACTGTGTCACCTCCCTGCTGAGCTCCTTGTGGGGCTGCACCATCCCTGGCCATGCAGTGGGAATGGCAACTCCCCTGTTTTCACACAGGGAACACCCTTCTAAAACTCCTGATTTTGCAGAGATGTGACTTGAAAGGAAATGAAGCCCCCAGTTCTGCACTTCAGTGACAATTTCTGACGGGAGACAATGAAAGCCACTTTACTTCTTCCACTGCACACCCTGGTGTGACCACCAGCAGCACCTTCCAAACCAGCTCCTTTGCACAATGTCTTGGGGGAAGAAAGCACTCCAGAGACCCACCTGAAGAAGGGATCTTCTCTCACCGTCCTCCCGCCGTTCTTCAGCTCGAAGCAGCGCAGCAGGAGCAGCCACACCACGCACTGCAGATAGGGCTGGGGCACACAGAAACCCCCCTGGTCACCAGCCAGCCTGGGGACCCCGGGCCTGACCCCACCACAGAGCTGAGGGACGAGCAGCTCCAGCTCTGCACCACCACACAAGTGCTGGTGATGCCAAAAATATTAAATATATCATCGAACGCTGCTCAGCGGGTCTGAGGATGCACAACCAAAGTGGGTTTAGATTTAAAAGCAATTATTGGGGGGGTTTTTGTGCAGAGAAGGGGCTGTCCCTGCTCTGGAGCTCTTGCTCCATCAGCAGGGATTCCCATAATAATCAGAATTAACAGTGGCAGTGTTCATCAGGCCACAGGGGCAGCAGATGTTGAGCTGGTGGGCACAGCAGCTTTCCTGACTCTGCTTGTGCTGCAGGCTCAGCATCAGAGCAAAGCTTTACTGATGAAGATGATGGGCAGGAGGGGATCCCAGCAGGAACCACAATTCCCTACAGCAAACTGGGCATTTTTCCTGTTTATAAAGCCAGAGAATGCAGTGCCATGCTCACAGCCAGAACTGCCACCAGCAGCCGGTCCCAGGGGTCCTGGTACCCCTCACTCACACTCTTGCCTTTCCAGGAGACCTGGGAATTCAGGGAAAAACGTGGTCAGGTCAAGGATCACCCACCAGAGACTCCATTTCCTACACTGTGCTTTCATCTCACTCACTCAGGCTGCTCAAGCACTTCTGAGCTCTCCAAAAGAATCAAACGACTCCAGCCAAACCCTGGGGCTGCTCCTGCTTTCAAGCCACCCCCTCCCCATCAACTCACATCCCATCACTGGGTTTGCTCACTGAGGAACACGTGGTTTTCCTTGGAATATCCCAGAACCATGGCATGGTTTGGGTTGGAAGAGACCTCAAAGCCCATCTCATTCCATCCCCTGTTGCTCCAAGCCCTGTCCAGCCTGGCCTTGGGCACTGCCAGGGATCCAGGGGCAGCCACAGCTGCTCTGGGCACCTGTGCCAGGGCCTGCCCACCCTCCCAGGGAGGAATTTCTTCCTAAAATCCAATCTACCCCTACTGTCTGTTAGCTTGGAGCCATTCCCCCTTGTCCTGTTGTTCCATCCCCTGTTAAAAGTCCCTCTCCATTTTTCTTTTAGGCTCCCTCCTCTTAGAGAAAGGAAATTTCATGGAGAACTTGCTGCTTTCCCCATTTTAAAGCCAAACCACTTGGCATAACAGGAAAAAGGTGATTTTTTTCCCCAAGCAGTTGTTATTCCTCACGTGCTAAGTGGCTACAGAGGACACACTAAAGACACCCACCCAACCCCAGCCATCTCCAAGGGCTCTGGAAAGGACCCCTGGAGTCCCCTTACCTTGATAAAACAGATCAGGCAGCCAATAAGGGGATAAATGGGAATGAAGATGGAGAAGACATAATGCAGGACAGTGGTTACCAGGTAATGGTCCAGGAAAAAGGACACTTCAGTGACAACTGTGCAGAGCAAGGCTGTCTGTACCAAAGAAAAGGGGGAAAAAAAGTCCATTTCCATCCACTTCAGACTCTCTAAGAGTAAGTTAAGTAATTTAAGGCACTTTTTCTTAAAGCTTTTATCACTCAGGGTATGGCAGTGAGTGAGACATTGGTGAAAGTTTCCCATTTCCTGTGCATTAGGGACACACAGTTCAACAAAATAATTGGGATTTTTTTGCTGGGGCTTTGGAGATCACCAATCTTCCCACTTATCCCAGCTGCAGGCCAAGTCACTCACCACTGAAAATATAAAGGACCAGAATTCCTTGGTGTTCTGGACTTTTTTGAAGGTGAAGGAGACCACATAGGTGAAGAGCACGACTGAGGGGACGTAACCAATCAGGCAAAAAATCTGCAGAGACAGGAAAGGTTTCTCAGGAAAAGGTGCAGCAGGAATTTTTTTTTTTTTGGCATAAGGAGCACAAGAATTACCTCAGTGTGATACAGAACCCAGAATTCATCTTTGTCACTTTATTTGATGTCTTTTGCCTTGGTGCATAGAGAATGTGTTATTAAAGACACAAAAAATCTGTGGAAAGGCAAAAACTCCCACCCATTCAGTTTCCTTTAAACTCCTTCCCTTTTTAAAATTTTTTTATAACACAGGCTCCCATAAATGCTGCCCTCGAGGTTCTGGCCAATACTCAGGATTCCACCAAAGCATTTTTGTAGAAATTCAAGCAAGGGTAGAAACCCAGCCCTGCAGCCACATCCCAAACCTGGTTAACTCTGGAAAAGCAGCTGGGAAAAGCTGATTCCCCTCAAGCCCAGCCAGTATCACAGGGAAGCCTGCTCTGAATGTGACAGACACCAAGTCTTGTGGTCTCCTCCACTCCATCCCACCTGCAACTCCCTGCAGAGATGGGCTCTGCTCAAAGCCACTGTGTCCCTGTCAGCAGCAGCACATGAGCAAACAGAGCAATTACCAATCCCAGCACAGAGCAGGCTGAGACAGCAGGAAGAAAGGAGCATTCCCTTGGAAAATCCTGATGTTTTAAGGATCAACAAGGCTGGAAAAGAGCTTTGAGATGTGAGTCCAGCCTGAGACCAAGCAGATCATGGCACCAAGGGCCATTCCTTACACACCTCCAGGGACAATGACTCCAGCACTTCCCTGGCCAGCCCCTTCCAGTCCCAACCATCCTTTCTGTGAAGAAATTCTTCCTGTGTCCAACCTAAACCTCCCCTGGTGCTGCTTTATTTTATTCCAGTCCTGAACAAAACTCCCAACTCGGAGCCATGAAAAATAAGCCATGAAAAAAGCCATGTCTTTGTGCCAGCAGAGTTTTCCCTGTGTATCCATAAGGAAAAAAAATTCAGCTGAATGAATTAAGGAGAAGGAAAGACTTGCAGGAAAGAAGTGAACCCTGCTCTCTCCCCAGCCCAGGCTCACCACAGCCAGGAACTTGCCCACGTAGAAATAAACGCCGTAGTGGAAGGCGAAGAGGCTGCCGATCATCAGGATGAGGATGAAGAAGAACAGAGGCAGATCCACCACAGCCTGGCCAGTCCAGTAAGCTGAGGGATAGAGCCCTGCAATCTTCAGCTGGGTGTAAGCCTTGATCTGCAGCAGGGGGAGAGAACAGGGCGTTAATCACGTGCTAATTAAAACGAACCTTACGTGAATCCGCCCCCGGGTCACGCCGTTATTGCCAAGCTCAGCTTTGCACAAAAAAAGCTTTTCCCAAATCTGCTCCACCCCAGTGCCACCCACGGCATCGTTTTAAAGCCCTCTTCGGATCTTTGCCCAGATCCCAGGATTTTTAACTCCCTGGGCATCCCTGCATGGACACCTGGGCGTCACCTTGTGGTTTTCCGCGTTGTCCATGGCAAAGTAGGGCGGCATCCCAGTGATGATGATCCCCAGTAGCACGGCTTCAAAATAGATCTCCAGCCTGAAAATCGTGTCTGGAAGATCCTGGGATAGAAATCAGATTCATCCAATGTCAGAATGTGACCAAAAAAGTGCCACATGAGGAGCTGGAACATGGCTGTGAATGCTAAAGTAAGAAGTCATGTCAAGATCACCTGAGCTGCAGCAGGAAGAAAAACACCTGTGGAAGTTTTGAGAGTCTTTATATGAGGAATAAATGATAACTGAAGAACTTTCAGAGCATTTATCTCCTGCAGCAGGTCCTCTCCTCTCCCAAAGGCCCCTCCAGCTCTGCACAGACCAAGAACCGCAGGCAACCTCCAACTCACAATTAATTAATTCCCAGGATCATGGAATGGTTGGGGTTGGAAAGAACCACAGGGATCATCTCATTCCAACCCCCAACTCCTTCCACTAGACTGGGTTGCTCCAAGCCCCACCCAACCTTTAATTCCTGACACATCCTCTTTCCAAGCCCCTTTTTCCTCCCCTTCCACTGCCTGCAGAGCAAAATGCCAGCACCTTTCACATCCTCTTCAACCCTGCAGACAGCCCCAACCAGCTCTTCCCTCAGTTTGTGGGGTGTTTCTGCACTCCCCTGCCCACCCAGGGATGCTCCCAGTGTTCCAGGGTGATTTTTTTTCAGGGATTTCAGTGATTTTCCACCCTCCAGGATCATCCAATCCTCGGGTTGCTCCAGATCTGGATGCTCTCAGTCACGTTCAAACTGCGCAGGAGGAGGTTGCTGACAATATTCATCAAAACTGGCAGGGAATGCACCATGGTGCTGTTGAACACGATGTTGAAAACATAATTCTAGGAAGAAAAAGATGTGCTGGATTAATCCTTCTGCCCTGAGAGGGCTCTCCTTAATTAAACCTGAGCATTGGGATAAATCTTGGCATAATCAAGAGCTTTGCAGGAAGCTCTGGGCTGCTCAGGGTGCTTGTCATACACAGCCTAATTCAGGAAAACAGCCTTGCTCTCAGAGAAGGAACTCTTGGGAATGAATTCCCAGCATGTTTCATTGCTCTGACAAATGGCACTCCAGACAATTACAGTCTGGGAAACAAAACACACCAGGAGCTGCTCGGGGATGATCCTGCTCAAGGATTTAAAACCAGACAGGCAAAGATGTGCAGGAGCTGGGGGCTGCACTGCCACACTGATGGCACCAGTGGCAGGGAATAAGATGGCAACAAGAGCCAGAGCTGGCACACTGTCAAGCAGTTCCCTTGCTGGGGATTAAATATGATGCCAAAGTTCAGATCTTCCTGTCACTGTGAACACGTACAGCCCAGGAAACTGATTTTTCTTTACACACGAGAGCACCATGGAATTATATTTCTGTCAAACTGTAATTCAGCCAGCACAAATTTAAAAAAAATCATAAAAAGTTCCTCTGCCAGGTGTCCTGTGAAGTAGAACGTTTCTCCTGACTTTCTGTGTCCTTGTGGGGAAGAAAAGGGGATGGAAGTCTGATTGGCTTACTGTAATTATAACTATGAAAGAACATTTATTTTGCTAATATCCCCACTCTGTCCCCTTTGCAGCCTCTTGTATAAGCAATATTACATGCTATTATTTGATTCCATGACTCCAGAGCTGCTTTTCAGGTGAGAATTTCACAAGGCAGCCCCAGCAGCTGCCCTTTGGGCACGGCCCAGGCAGAGTGTGCCTTACCTGCCTGGACTCCAGGGCAAACACGTTCAGAGCTGCACTGTGAGGTGCCACTGACACATAATCACTGTCATTGAACAGCTCCCAGAGGATGTTCATGCTCCCCAGGGAGTGCACAATGTCACTGATCTCCGCCTCTGGGGAAAAAAAAACAACTTGGAATCAGTTCAGCTGGAAAAGCCCTCCAGGATCATCCAACCCAGCCACTCCCCACCCCTCAGGATGTCCCTGAGTGAGTCTCCCTGGCTTTTAAATCCCTCCTCATCACCAGCCTGGAGGTTTTCACACAGAATTATCCATGCACAGCTCAAACAGCTGCTGCTTTCGACTGCCTGGGTTCCTGCTGGGCACTTTTAAAAACACCCTCAGTTGAAACAAAAAGGCATTTTCCCAGATGTTTTACAGCAGGATTTTAATGTTGGTTTATCTCAATGTTTCTGGTCACTTCTTTCACCTCAATCACCTCCTGACACAGCAAGAACAAGGTCAAGGAGATGGGAGGAGCATCTCCAAACCAAACCCCATGGCACAAGCTGAGAGTTTACCACCCCTGGGCACTTGGAAACTTTCATCTGGGTTAATTCCAAGGGAAAAGTTCATTCCCAAGCCCAAAAAGTGGGAGAAGGAGAGAAGTGGAGGCAGGAGCTGCTGCCCTACCTGTGGAGTTCTGCAGCAGGAGCCGACTCCTGTACTTGTGATTGCTCTCTCCAGGCTTCAGCAAGTACAGATCTGGGGAGAGTTTGATGGCAGCCACAGCCTTTTTGATGATGCGGTGTATGAAAAACAACAAAATCTGAACTACGAGGAAAATGAGGAAAAGCAGCAACCTGAAAGAAAGAAAAAGTTTGGGGTTTATTGCAGCTCAGTGAAAGCCAACCCAGTTTTACGTGCACGCTATTAAAAAAACATCTCCCTCGCCCCCCAAAAAAACCATTTATTAACAGAAATTACAGCTCCACATTTGCTATTTTTTAAAATGTAACTGTGGGGAAGAATGAAGGACAGGATGTGCTTTCTCTGGTGTCACTCAGGCAGGTCTGGGCACTCCCACACCAAGGAGAAGCCACGATACTCACATAACCCTGACACATTTGTTCTCCCGTTTCAGGTTGAGCAGGTGCACCTTGGCCACGGTGGAAACCTGCTTCTTCCACAGGGCTGAGCTGCTCATGGCCGGGGCCTTGGCCTCGGACAGCATCAGCAGGGTCTGCTCCATGTCACCCAGGGACTTGGTGTCCGTCTCCTCCTGCGCTTGCTGCGAGTGGAACACGCTGTAATCTGAGACACAGAGAACCCAGGGGATTGATGGAAAAAGCCAGGGGATGGAAAACCCAGGGGATTGATGGAAAAACCCAGGGGATGGAAAACACAGGGGACTGATGGAAAAAGCCAGGGGATGGAAAACCCAGGGGATTGATGGAAAAAGCCAGGGGATGGAAAAC
>WAAE01016561.1:264109-275432 GCA_013400495.1 Nicator chloris
TGAAAAAACCCCAGGGCACAAAAACCCAGGGGATTGATGAAAAAACCCAGGGCACAGAGAACCCAGGGGATTGATGAAAAAAACCCAGGGGATAGAAAACCCAAGGGATTGATGAAAAAAGCCATGGGATAGAAAACCCAGGGGCCACAGACTCCTTGCTCTTCCTGTTGTGGATGTCACCTCACCCCATCCCATCCCATGGATCCCATCCCATGGATCCCATCCCAATCCCATGGATCCCATCCCATGGATCCCATCCCATCCCATCCCATCCCATGGATCCCATTCCATCCCATGGACCCCATCCCAATCCCATCCCATTGACCCATCCCAGTCCCATCCCATGGATCCCATCCCATCCCATCCCATGGATCCCATCCCATGGATCCCATGGATCCCATCCTATCCCATGGATCCCATCCCATGGATCCCATCCCACGGATCCCATCCCATCCCATCCCAATCCCTCCCTTTAACCCCAAGCCCAGGGATCCAGCCCAACCACACACGTGGCAGACACTGAAAGCTGAGAGAGCAGAAATAAAGGAGCATTTCCTTGGAAAATCCTGGTTTTAAATCACAGAATCAACTGGGCTGGAACAGACCTTTGAGATGGTTGGGCCCAGCCTGTGACAAGCAGACCACGGCACCAAGGGCCACATCCATCCCATAAACACCTCCAGGGACAGGCTCCAGCACCTCCCTGGGCAGCCCCATCCAGTCCCCATCACCCTTGGGACTTGATGATTCAAAATTTTGCCACCAAAAGGTGCAGATTTGCTCCAGTTTCACCCCCGCAGCTTGTGTGTGCACCTGTATCACCCAGCACCTGCAGATCCAGCTGTTAAATCCTCTTAAACCCACACACAAACTCTGTGCAGCAGGGCAGGCAGTCCAATTAGGGAGTGATTTGCACACCAGTATACCCCATATACACTACAGGGTACGTGTATTTACTCATACTAATAATTCTGGATCACACAGAAAGCTCCAGAACAATTAAAACAGCTCAAACCATTCAAAACTGACATCAAAAAAAACCCCAACTGACTCATTCTGGAGTAATATTAAGCAGTCTCAACTTTCCATTTGGACTGAAAGTTAATTTAAAGCGAGACAAGCTGAGCTGTTCCAGCCCAAAGTGCAGCTACTGTTCACACAAAAGGCTGAAAATTAATTTTATCCTTCACATTTATAATTTCTTGAAAGCAAACTCCATTAGGAAAATAAAGGGCATTTTAAAAGGCAAGGAAACTGTAAAGCCAAGCAGTGAAAAGTATGAAGTGTAAAGCCCAGAAACTGTAAAGCCACGATGTGAGCTCACTGGATGAAACTGAAAATTGAGATGTTATGAAGTAAATTGAAATATTTATAATAATGTGAATAATTGAAAAATGATGAAGTAAAAAGCTTTACCCCTGGATGCTCCCAGAATCCCTCCCCACCCAATCCACTGCCTTCTCCTGGTTCCCATGCTGAACATTTCAACAGCCTGGAGTGTTGTGAGAACCAAAGGATCCCCAGATGCTGTGAGGGACACTTTTCTTGTTCCCTCCTTCTGGCAGTGCCAATTCCACAGGAACTGAGACCAAAGCAAAGCTGAGGGGGGCCAAGGGAACAGCCCTGCTCCTTCTCACCTGCTTGATCAATCTCTGCCTCGACCTCCAGCTTCAGGTAAACGTCCTCCAGCGTGGTCATGGACACGCCGTAGGTGATGACCCCCAGGTGGGAATGGGTGTCCAGGTCAGAGAACAAACCTAGGGACACAGGCACCTCTGAAACTCTGCCAAGAACACCCCAGGCACATCACACACCCCCCTAACCCCTCCTGCCTGCTGGGAAAAAGCAGGAAGGTGGAAATAGCACATCAATCAGAAGGCACAAGCCGTGGTTTGAGAACCAAGGTGGGACAAGCAGCTTTTAGCACTAAATTTCAGGCTCCGTGGTCAGGAGATGTGGTTTTGCTGAAGTTGTGGTGCTTCTAAAAACTGTCTCAGCATCCTGAAGCTCCTGGGCTCCAAGTTTCCTCACGGCAGGTTCAAGGTGACCTCTCCTGGAAAAATCACAGCCAGCACAGCTCATCCTACCTAAATCCCTGCCCAGGCACGAAGGATCTCACAAATAAAGCCACTGAAGCATTTTATAACTATAAAAACACGTATTTCTATATCTATTAAGAAGAATTCCCAGATGTTTAAGGCCAGGTTAAGCAGGCTGGAGATGCTGGACAGGGCACAGAGCTTGAAGACCAACGTGAGGTTCAGAGTGGGAGAACTTAACACCACCTTGGGGTGAAAAATCTTACTGGGTTTTTGTCAGTCCTATGACACAAGGACTTAAAAAAAAGGAGGTTCAGAGCCAAGGTGAGGCTGAAGGGAAACTCAGATGTATAAAATGGGAGGAGCACTTGGATATTTGACAATACTCCTCAACCCCCCCCAGTTTCTCCTGTCCCAGTTGACAAGGTGTGCTCCCAGCCTCAGCTTCTCCCTCAATAGTTTGGGGGAATTGATTCAGTCTCAGCCTGTTTGCAGATGTGCAAAGCTCATAAATCATTAACTCCAATGCAACAGGGGGAAAAACCATTTGTGGAATATCAGCTGCACGTTCCCATCAATACTGATCCTCCCCTGACTTCCCACAGGGTGCAAAGGACTCGGGGTTTATCCCATTTATTTCTGGGAGGCAGCAAGGAGCCCTGCCCAGGACTGCTCAGATCATTGCTGCCATCTAGTGAAATCCTCCCCTCTGCTCCCTGCTCCCCCTGCCCGTGGAATTTCAAGGCAGTGACACGGTGCTCTTTGCAGTTCACAACAGGAGTTCGTAGGATTTTTGTAGGATTTTTGAAGGATTTTTGCAGGATTTTTGTAGGATTTTTGCAGGATTTTTTTTTTGATTTTTTTTGGATTTTTTTTGGATTTTTTTTGGATTTTTGTAGGATTTTTGCAGGATTTTTTTAGGATATTTGCAGGATTTTTGCGTAATTTTTGCGGGATTTTTGAAGGATTTTTGAAGGATTTTTGTAGGACTTTTGTAGGATTTTTGAAGGATTTTTTTTTGATTTTTAAAGGATTTTTGTAGGATTTTTGAAGGATTTTTTTTTGATTTTTAAAGGATTTTTGTAGGATTTTTGCAGGAATTTTGCAGGAATTTTGCGGGATTTTTGCGGGACTTTTGCGGGACTTTTGCAGGACTTTTGCAGGATTTTGGACTTTCCTGCTGCAGGCCAGCCCTGCTCTTTGGAACCCTCTGCAAAGGGATGTTGATTCTGCAGGAGCAGGCCACGCTCAGGTGGAAGGCTCTCCTCACCACACAGGCACTTGCTCTTGGGTACCCACAACCCTCACACCTCGCTGGAAGAGCTGCCAAAACCCCCTCCCACCTGAGCAAACCCTCCCTGACTCCCCACCAGGGAGGGGAATACCAAACAATAACCANTTTTGATTTTTAAAGGATTTTTGTAGGATTTTTGAAGGATTTTTGCAGGATTTTTGTGGGATTTTTTCAGGATTTTTTCAGGATTTTTGTAGGATTTTTTGTAGGATTTTTGCAGGAATTTTGCAGGATTTTTGCGGGATTTTTGCGGGACTTTTGCGGGACTTTTGCAGGACTTTTGCAGGATTTTGGACTTTCCTGCTGCAGGCCAGCCCTGCTCTTTGGAACCCTCTGCAAAGGGATGTTGATTCTGCAGGAGCAGGCCACGCTCAGGTGGAAGGCTCTCCTCACCACACAGGCACTTGCTCTTGGGTACCCACAACCCTCACACCTCGCTGGAAGAGCTGCCAAAACCCCCTCCCACCTGAGCAAACCCTCCCTGACTCCCCACCAGGGAGGGGAATACCAAACAATAACCAAATAATCACAAATATAAAACCAGAAAGGCACAGCTGACACTTCACCAGGAACAGCAGGCTCAAGCCACGCCGAACAAACATCCCCTGCTGCAGCCACTGATCCCTGCAGCACAAAAACCCCACAAATACCTGCAAACTTGTCCATGTCCTTGAGAGGGAGGGTGTAGACCAGCTGCTCGTGGTTCTGCTGGATCAGGCTGGCTGCAGGGATGTGCTGCCTGATCAGAGAGGTGGTGGCCTCTGTGTTGCAGTAGGCGTCGATGTGCATGCTGAACAAACACAGCAGGAGCTGGGCTTTACAGCTGCCTGCAGCAGCACAGCACCAAACACTCTGCTCTACCACCCCAGGGGAGGGAAAAGGATCTTTTGGAGGGGTGCTTTCTTGGAGATTTGTCTTGGGTTGCCATGCAGGATGTAACCCCAAGTTTGTATTCTATTGCCAGCTGTTAAACCAGCTGGGGCAGTGTTCTTTATCTCTTCCAGGACCCATCCTCCCTCCAGGGGGATCTCCTGTCCATGGCCCAGCTGTTAAACCAGCTGGGGCAGTGTTCTTTATCTTTTCCAGGACCCATCCTCCCTCCAGGGAATATTTTCTGTCCATGGGCCATCCAGGCTCCCTGCAGGCCTGATCAAATTCCATCATCCCACTGGGAGATGCTGCACCCAGGGGAGGAGCCCAGCATTCCCGCCTGGATAAAACCTGGGGTTCAGAACTCCAGCACAGCCTGTTTGCATTCCCAGAGGAACCAGAGCCATCTCAGCACCCCTGGGCCTTCAGAGGAAACTCCACCCTGCTGCAGGATCCTCTCTGCTCCAACAGAGCCACATCTGTCCCTGCAGGAGGGCTGGACTGGGCTGCTCCCAACACCCTGCCCAACAGGGCTCAGGCTGTGCTCTGACTCTGGCACTGGTTTTTTTTGGTTTTATTTTTTTGCTTTTTTGTACTACTACAGTTTCATTTTTAATATTCCTAGTAAAGAACTGCTGTGGGCCTGATATTTCTGGGTCTGAGAGGCTTTAGCCTGCTACCTTGCTAACTTTCCCCTAAGGGAGAAATTCTTAAGAAAGCTTCTTCTCAAAACAAATCTTGGCAAACAACTATCCTTTCTCCAAACAATCTTTCTCCAGGTGGGGTTTTGCTTTTCTGGTTCTCAAAACATTTGAGCTGTTTCTCTGGTTTAACCAATGGGATTAGAGAGGTGTAATTCCTGTTCACCAATCATGTTAAGTCTGTATCAGAATACCTTATAAAAAGGTGGTAAGAATTTAGACAATGAAGTTTTTTTAATGCTCTTTACCTTCTGAAATATTTAGAGTCTCTCATCTTTTCTCGTGTCCTACAACGACAACTGTTATTCCTACTCCCATATCTTTGCCTGAAAGCCCCTTAATTTCAAAATTATAATAATTTAGAAGGAGGGGCTTTACATTCCCCATTCCAAGGGAAGCTCCAGCTTTCCCTGGCAGACACCTGTCTTTCCAAACCAGGACGAGATTCCAACAGAGAGCAGTAAAAAAAGAGATGCAGGACGGCACCTGGGAGGTACAAAACTGGGCACAGAATTACCTCAGGCGGTAGCCAATGCCCCACTTGCTCTTGAGAAAGAGGGAAGAGCCCAGGCACTTCAGCATCCCTTGGGAAATCACAGCTTTCCGATCTGCAAAGGAAAGGCAGCAAACGGCCAAATTCCTGCCACAGCCCACTCTGGACTGCACAGAGATGGAGCCCTGGGGCTGGGGGAGGCAGCTGGGCTGCAGCAGCACCCACCAGCCAGGATGTCAGCCTCGTCCATGAAGTGGGTGCTGAAGACAGTGACACGGTTGGCCTTCCTGCTCCTCAGCAGGTTCCAGACGATGTGGCGGGAGCAGGGGTCCATCCCCGCCGTGGGCTCGTCCAGCAGCAACACCTGGGGGCACAACCAGCAGGGCTTCTCAGAGCCACGGCCCCCAGCTCAGCAATCCCCCCCCAGCACGCCCAGAAGGGTTTGGTTGAAAGCTGCCAGTTATTCCTCCAGAACAGGAAACGTGCCAGACGGACAGGGCAGCTTTTGTCACCGTGCTCTGAGAAAATCCAGCCCCCGTGGTGACAAATGGCAAAATCCTACAGTGAATGAATGGCACGGCCTGCTTCATCCTGCTTCCAAGAGAATGAGGGAGTAGGATCACAGCTCAGCCATGGGTTCGCTCTTTCCACTGAGGGGGGGCTAAATGCACACACCTGCTTTAAAAGCCCCAGGAACTGTCACACACATCATTTTTAAGCACAGATCTCAAAGCAGTCCCCGTCCTCACAGGCCAGAAATTGCAGAGCTGTAACATAGCAGAGCTCTCTGGCTCTGTTCCTGCTCCCAGCTCCTGCATGGCTTTGGAAGGAAAGCATCTAACAATTTCACTGTTGGGGGATAAATGCTACCTGCTCAAAATTACACACAAAACATGCCACATTATTGATTTGCCACAGAGATCAAATCCAAAGCTGCTGCCATTACCTGAGCCTCAAGCATAAAGGCTGAGAGAACGGAATTATTGGAATTAAATCATAAAGGAAGAAAAAAAAGGGGCTCAAAGGAACAATTTCTGCATTTTGCACATTAGTTGGTTTTGACAAGAGAGACCAAACCTTCCATGGATCAGCAACACCAAGCTGAGAATAATTCCATCCCTCTCACCTTGGGGTTCCCAAGAACAGCAACTCCCACTGACAGCCTCCTCTTCTGTCCCCCACTCAGTTTTTTGGCTTGATTGTCCCTGATGGGCTGCATCTCCAAATCCAGCAGCACCTTCTGCACCTTGAAAACGCAAGAAACGGATTTATTGTTAAAAAAAAAAAACCCTATACATTTTTTAAACCAGATTGTTAGCAATTAACATTCGAATTAACTGTTCCCGGGGTGTTCTGTATCCGAACTGCACAACCCACATGCAAAGTTTAATGGTGTCTGTAATTGGATCTAAATGCCAGATATAAAGCATTTCATGGGCATTTTAATCATAGGAAAAAAAATTAAAAGCTCATCCTTGTCTAAATACCTGCCTGTACCTCTTTGCCCATTGCACCCCAAAGCAACATCTCCCTGCAACAGGAAAACCCTGCAGGGATATTTGGCTTTACAGGTTACAAACGTGCAGGTGAAGCCAACACCTGTGCCCAGGTGAGTTACCTCTTGTATCAAATCGTTCTGAGGGATGCCCTTGATGGCAGCAAAGATGGAGAGGTTCTCCTCCACGGTCAAGATGTCGAAGTGGATGTCGGCCTGGGGGCACACGCCCGCGATCTGCCGCACCTCCAGCATCTCGTCGATCTCAGACACCCTGTGCCCATAGACTGAGACAAACCCTGCCAGAAATGAGCACAGAAAATGGTTTGGGTCAGGTGGATAGAGCCACAGCTGGCCTGTCGTTTCTAAGTGCAGGCAACAAGCAATTTGTAAGTTCAGTTTTTAATAGGAAGCTATTTTGAGAACGAGGAGTTCCTTTAACACAACAGTCTGAGAGTGAAAAGTAAGTGCACCTGTAACAACAAGAGATTTGTCCCAGGAGAATGAGTAAAGAAAATATGTAAATAATCTGAGAATAGACAGATTTGATAGACAAGTAAAACATCTTTTACTAACCAACAGAATGATTAAGAAGAAAACTATTAACCAATTAGAAGTTGCCCTCCAAGTTTGTACAAACTGTATAAAAGGCAGCATGTGACCACAACAGAGCCTTCTGAAGAGATCCAGCCGTGTCACTCTGGTGTTGTGGCTGCCCCAAGAGTGACAGGGTTGGAGTGGGCTGTTGCACTGGGACACGAGATGAAGAGATGCAGACTCTGTGATGTTTAAAGCAAAAAGGGCTGAGCTTATTTCTAACTTTGATATTTACAGACTTCTAAAAGTGACTATGGATTGGAGGGTGAAATTGCCACCTCTTGAACCCTACTGGTCAAAGCAACAATCAACTTTTTCTTCCTAGCAGAAGGAATTTCTAAACAAAGAGAGGCAGCTACAAAACCAAAAGTTGTTTACGTGAAAACTGTGAGAGCTCAGACTCCAAGAACCCAACCTTATCAAAAGGCTGAGAAAACTTTGGAAAAACAGGGTTGGAGTGGGCCTTAAAGCTCATCTCATTCCAACCCCCTGCCAGGGCTGGAAACTCTCCCCTGGAAGGAGCAACCAGCAGAGAGAATTTGACGGCCCTGCCTGGACAGCAACCGCAAGCGGGCTCTTCCAGACTCCACCCAAAGCCGTTTGGAGCACCCTGGAATAAGCACCAGGGTTCTCAGGCTGGGTTTTGCAGGTGTGGGCAGCCCAGGCCTGCACTCACCATCCGTGGGAGGGCAGAGCCCGCAGAGGATGTTCATCAGCGTCGTCTTCCCGGTGCCGCTGTGGCCCAGCAGCGCCGTGATCTGCCCCTCGTAGATGTCAAAGGACAAATCTGCTCCCAGGGCACAGCGAGAGCAGTGTCAGGGGGGGATCCTGGCTGCCCCAGCCAGCTCCTGCCCCAGGCTGCACCCAAAAGCTCCCACGTGGGGTGGCACTCAGGCTCTGGCCCGGGGGACGGTCCCACGCCCGCTGAGGGTGGCATTTCCCAGCCAGCCAAGGGAGGAGGTGACACCATCAGGGAGGTGGGGCAGGGGACATTACAGCACTGTGTGGGCAGAGGGGGGACTGGGGGTGATGGCAGCAGGCTTTCCTTGGGGATGAAGGGCTCGTTGTTGGGGGGCTGCTTTAGCCACCACACACACACACACACACACATCTGGCATTCGTGCTCCAGGGCCCCACCCCTCCAAAAGAAACCCAAACCAGCCCCAACTGGAAGACAAAAGATCACTCAGCAACTCAGCCACTGCTGCTCTGCATCCCAGCAGCAGCTGAAAAGCTGAAATGTTCTTACTTCTGAGAGCCTCCACGGTTTCCCCCTTTTTCCTGAACGTTTTCTGGACACAGCTGATTCTGAAAGAGGACACATCATGGCATGAACAATTTCAGCACCTTTACGTGGCATTTTGAGTCACCAACACCCAGCAAAAATCACAACAAGCCAACCAGACTGAAGTGGCACCAGGGGAACCAGAGCCATCTCAGCACCCCTGGGCCTTCAGAGGAAACTCCACCCTGCTGCAGGATCCTCTCTGCTCCACCAGAGCCACAGCTGTCCCTGCAGGAGGGCTGGACTGGGCTGCTCCCAACACCCTGAGCAACAGGGGTCAGGCTGTGCTCTGACTCTGGCAGTGTTTTTTCCATACTACTGCATTTTTATTTTAATATTCCCAGTAAAGAACTGTTATTCCTATTCCCACATCTTTGCCTTAGAGCCCCTTAATTCCAACATCATAATAATTTGGAGGGAGGGGGGTTCACATTCTCCATTCCACAGGAGGCTCCTGCCTTCCTTAGCAGACACCTGTCTTTCCAAACCAGGACAGGAGGGCTCCTGCCCCCCACGAGCTGTTTGGAGCCGAGGAGCAGAGAGCCAAGGCTGCTTTTCCAACTGCCCATCGAAACCCAGGCGAGCTGCTCGCCCCCAGGCAGGGCAGGGGCTGTACCTGATGGCTTCCTTGCCCTGGAACTCCGAGGGCACGGGCTCCACGATCTCACTGAAGCTCAGGCTGCCGTTGACGCTGCTCTCGTACAGCTCCTGGTAGTTTTTCCTGCGCTTTGCCCAAAACGAGGGTTTCACGAAGAAAAAGGGCGTGCGGCGCAGGCCGAACTCCCCTGGGCGACAGGACAGGAGGCAACTCCTCAGTGATGCCTCCAGAAGCTGACAGAGAGGCTGGACAGAGCTCAAGGAATAAGTGAGTGTTTATTTAGGTGCCTTCAAGGCCACCCCCTGGCAGCAGCAGGGCCACAGCAGTGACTTTGCTGGGGGGCTCAGAGGTGGAAGCAGGAGGGCTGGCCATGAGATCTTACACTTTTTATAAACTCCCATTCATGTGCATATGACAGCCAACTGCCTAATCAATAACTCTAAATCACAAAGCTCCATCCTCCTTGCTGGCCTCCTTTTCCACGTTGTTGATGCTCCGTGCCTGGAGCTTAAAGAGTGTCCTTGTGTCCCCTGCCAGGACAAGCCTGCCCTACCCCATCACCCTGGAAAAGATCCCAGCACCACTTCATACAAAGGCAAAAGCTGAACAGAAGAACCCAAACCTAAGGCATCATGAGCAGCCACCACAAATACTCCTCAGCTTTGGGCTCTCAGCTCCTCCCGTGGCCAGCCCACACCTGCTCCTGAGGAATGAATTCCACCAGGCAAATTTCCATTTCAGCCACGACACCCCGGCCCCACTGCTGGTAGGCTGCGCTTTTGATGAGTATTTAAATAAATTTCAATAAATTAACAGATCTCCTCCTATTGCAGAGAAATCCCCAGTGATGAATGAGCAGTGACTTGAACGTGGCAGAGAGAAAAGAGAGGGACTAGAGGTGAGCAGAGCTGAGGGGCTTAACCAGGCTTTCACCTCAAGATGAACAACTTCACCCTGTGTTTCAGGTTAAACTACTTCTGCCACAGGGAGATCTGGAAGAGGCACAGCAGCCTTTGATTTCCAACCCTCTAAGAGGAAATCCTAAAGGCTGAGGTTGTAGTTAACTCAGGAAGGAAGTTTTCCCTCTAGAAAGAGGGGAAAACTAAGCTTTTTAAGGCCAGGCCAAAACCCCTCCTCACACCTCACAGTTTCAACAGAATAGAAGTTATTTCAGCTAGAAGTGTAAAACTGTGTGAAAACAGCATCACCTCCTTTCCCCACAGAATTTAGGGGAGAGATGGCACCAGCCTGGGGGGCTCAGGATTTCAGGATGATCCTCCCAGGGCCCAGTTTTTGGCAGGAGCTTACCTGGCATCACCTGGTCGAGGTAGACAGCGACAAGCAGGTAAAAGATGCTGTCCAGCACCAAGAGAATCAGAGAGATACACAGGGGGTAAGGACCAGCATTGATGTTTGCAAATGTTGCCCCATCTTCATAATCCTCCAGATGCATCACCTGCAGGGACAGATGTCACACACCAAAAGGGCAAAGCAGCACAGTGCAAAACTTGGCAAAAAAACCCCAAAATAAAGAGAAAGTGACTGAGATCACAATGGACAATTTTCATAATCCTCCAGATGCATCACCTGCAGGGACAGATGTCACACACCGAAAAGGCAAAGCAGCACAGTGCAAAACTTGGCAAAAAACCCCCAAAATAAAGAGAAAGTGACTGAGGACAATTTTCATAGCCCTCCAGATGCATCACCTGCAGGGACAGATGTCACACACTGAAAAGGCAAAGCAGCACAGTGCAAAACTTGGCAAAAAAACTCCAAAATAAAGAGAAAGTGACTGAGATCACAATGGACAATTTTCATAATCCTCCAGATGCATCACCTGCAGGGACAGATGTCACACACCAAAAGGGCAAAGCAGCACAGTGCAAAACTTGGCAAAAAAACCCCAAAATAAAGAGAAAGTGACTGAGATCACAATGGACAATTTTCA